>CAEGAF010110873.1:0-43611 GCA_903067075.1 Micropoecilia bifurca
CTGGGTTTACACCTGTGCACGAAGGAGACCTGCTGCTTCTGTACAGCAGTACGTAGGTGCGTTAGAATCATGGCAGCAAATCAACAAACCGCAAAAAACTTTCCACAGTTTTACCCCCAAACTAACTGACTGAGTTGAATAAAGTTGCTGGATGCAGGTAAAGTTAGCTCAAAGATGACTAGCTAATATCAATACAGCACCTTAAGCTCAACTAGTAGTCTGTAGGCTACCGATGTTGTTGTCTATGTTCAGCTACGTACATTCATTTTGCCCCAAAATGGTCGCCCCCACCCCCAGAGACAGGGGCAGGAGAAAAGGTTTGGGAACTACTGACTTAAAGGAACAAAAACAAAAAGTATTGTTATTGCTAAGCCATTGGCAGCAACAGATTCATCAATGATTCCATCTTTTACAGAGACAGATAAACCCATTGGTCAAAAATTCATACATTTCTATGAATTGTAGAGATGTACGTAATTGCCATAAAATGACATAAACAGTCATAAAATATTGCCTTTTTGATCCCCGACTTTTTTCGTCCCTGTATTCTGGTTGAAAACATCTTCAAGGAACGACACAGTTGATCTCTGCATTCACTGCGTCACCCGTGTAAACATATACAAACTATTCTGCATGGCAGACCTGCTCCCCCTTCTAGATCAAAGAAAAAAAGCTAATGTGCACAGAATTTGCATCAGCAGCTTGTCATCTACATTTAAAAGTTTAGGAATAATTACGGGAAGTTTAAGAGACTGCACAGTGTGACCCCATGGCTTTGGAAATGGATCTGTTGGAGCGTGAGACAGAGTCTCTCCTGTGGCAATATGTACTAATGTGTGTGAAAATACCAAAGAAAAGGTGATGAAATTCTTCCACTTTACCCAAGCTGTATTGGGGCACTTTCAAGTGAAACTAAAGAGCCTGAACCAAAAGGAAGAATGGAAAATGATATATAATAATCCTAATACCTCTGTCTTGCAGCTTGAAATGTTGCAGCTATTGGAGAAGATGGGAGACGGAGCAGGGCAGAATGTCAACCCACTGAAGCCAATCCTGGCAAGAAAAGGAAGGTAAAACAGAACCTTGATGGAAGAGGGTTGTGTGGGTTGAGTGGCTGTGGATGAAAGAAGCTCTAGCACTTTCATCTCCGGCTTGTGAAAAAGAAATCAATCCCTGTACAAATTCTGTAAATTACTCAGTTGGGGAGTAGGCCAGAAGGTGAAAGGATCTGCTCTCTGAAAAGCTTTGGCTCTTCTTAATATGTCAGGGCTGGCATCTATCTTGAATTCCCACCGCAGACTACAAATGTCAACAAAGAAGATCAGCCGTCTGAATAATTTAGACTTGGCTAAACTGACAGGATTCTGTAAATGTTTGCTCTTTGTCCAACCGTGTCTCTGAGCAGAGATAACATGCTAAAAGTGTGTGTGTGTGGGGGGGGGGGGGGGGTGTTGGTGGATTTAAGGTTGATTACTTTTGGCTTCATTAGAGAGAGCCCTAATTATCCGCGGAGCTGATGGATTTGTGACAGGCCCTAACGATTAATGCTGACAAATTCAGTAAGGTGTCAAGTCCGCAGCTGCCTTGATGTAATCAAGTTGATATTATACAGTCCCTGTAGCCACTAGTGCAGCACCGACTCAATTTACCAGTGCAGGTGACAAATGGACTTTGCTACCTGACTAATCACGTCAGGAGACAATGCCAGTTAATGACCTCGGCGTGCCCCCCGCCCGTCTCTCACTCCCACCGTCCTCATAAGGTCGTAATAAGAGAACCCGGACCTGCTCCGACACGTCTTGGGCCTTTTTTCTGTTTGCACGTTAGATACGATTTTGTTTTTCTTTCTTTAAACGCCGCATCCATTTCCACAAAAAAATTCCCACTCGAAATGTTCTTCTAAATCGCCATTGTGGACGTTTTCCATATTTATTGATATTATTGTTATTTGTCATTGACACGGTTCAGGCCTCTTGGTGTATCAACTCGCCGAAGCGGTCCTAAGAGTCGTGCTCCATGGGTTTTTTTTCTTAACGTTCTAGACATCCTGTGGGGGAGCTTTTCACCTTTTTCACATGTGTTGCTTGTAAATCAAAACAGTTTCCATGTACTTCAGCTGAACACACACACACACACACACACACACACACACACAAGCTTCCTCTCTCCAGCCAGCTCGCTGAAGGCCTCCGGTTTATTCCGACCCGGAGAATCGCAGCGACCGGGGATTAATGATTTTGCATGTTCGGGGCGGATCAGATTACACGGCGACCTTTGTGCTCCCGGTTGACGACGCTGTTATGTGATAGTCCTCCCCTCAAAATAATCAGCAGGTAGAGATTTATGCCCACCCACCCTATACACACACACACACACACACACACACACACACACACACACACACACACACACTACCTTTCTGATTTAATCCCTCTAAATACCTGTTTTTGTTTAGTTTTTTTTAATTTGACCAACTACTTCCTGCAACCATCTGAAAAGGAATCTGGAGGGACTCACAATTTCAAAGGTTTCACAGTGTCTGAGTCAACTGTTGGTGTTTGAGCTTCGCCAAAAAAAAAAGAGGAAAAGTGTGTCTGTGTGTGTGAAAGAAGCAGAAACAGCCGAGACCATGAGTGTGTTTGCCTCAGTGCTGACCGGTGTCAGTTTTCCTGGAATGAATAACTCAAACGAGCGCAGCGGCGACCACGCCAACTTAGTCATCCTCTTTAGCACGGCCAGCCTTCGCTTCTCATCCCCGCCCTCCCCCCTCCTGCCTGCAACCACCACCGCCGCTGCCGTCGCCTCATTGGAGCAGGAAAAAGAGCTGGAACGGGCAGGGTTTTCTCTCGTCTAGCATATTTTTAGCCATTTCCAATCAAAAGCCTTGAAAAAACTGGGACCACCTATTGATCCCCCCGCTGCCTGTTGGGTCTGTACGCTTCCGGTTTGTTCCACACACCCTCTGAGTTCGTGTCTGTGTGTGTGTGTGTGTGTGTGTTTGGCACAGCGAGAGCTTGCGGCGCTGTAGTTAGCAGGTGGGCTTCAGCTGACCTGGTCAATAGCCTTTTTTTCTTTTTTTTTGCTCCTTCACCGGCCTCTGAAAACGATAGTTTAAATTTACATCTGGGATTCTGGGGGTGTCGGAGGTCAAACATGCTCAGCTTGCTCCTTTTTAATGCCTCAAGTAACCACATGGGCCTTTGCAAGCCATGGACTAGAATGAGATCATGGCTGTGTGTCAACCTTGAGTAAAAATATCACAGTCTCACAGCACTTGCACAAAGATTTTATTTGAAGCAAATTGTTTTTACACCTGCATAAATAATATAACATAGTGCTTATTAATGTCATAATATAATACTCTCATTGTTACCTTGATGTTTAAAGACCACAAGCCTGCATTCCGCTGCTTTACAGATTTGTACCTCGCGTTTTGTCGGATGTTGGCATAAGTGACAAGCGACGGATTCTTTTCCACCAAATATGGCTCCGTTGTCACCTCCTTTCGACCAGCTGACCATGGGGCAGGAGCGTCACTCTGCCGGTTACTGCTCCTCCAGTTCGAGGAAAACCCCACACTGACACCTCATTAGCAGGATTTTGAACTTTATGACTGGCGCAATGGAAAAATTGTAGCTAACTTTCTAGAACCTCGCTTTTAGTTGATAACAGGCGTACGCCACTTCAGTTAACGTTTGTCAGAGCTTTTCTTATTGGCAAACCACTAAATTAAGGCTGTTACATGCAGCGCCATTACTTGCGAAGGAATCATTTTCAAGAACACTGCCTTGGCGAATGGTAATCAGCTTTCAGATCTGTCTCAAAGGCTGCATTTATAGTAAATGTGTGGCCTTTATTGTCACAAAGATCACCCTGTTTATGTGTAATTATACGTAAATTATCCATTGTTTTTTAGTCCTTCCAATCCCAATTGTTGCAGATAAAATGTCATATAACGCGTGACATTTTATCTCACTTTTCTGTGAGGCAACTGATCCTGTAGATTAAAAAAAAAAACGGGGGGGAGTCAACGATGCAGTTTTGTTGCTATCTTCGCCCGTCCCAAGCTTTTAGAGCACTTTTCAATTCATCATCCAAAAATGGAGGATGACACAACTGGAAACCTACAGAGACGAGCAGAAAACTCCTGCACTTCCTCCTTGAAGGATGGCACGTTGAAAAATGTCTGTGATTTTTCACAAACTTTATTTTATCGGTAATCGGCCCGTGCCTAACTCTACGGCTTGCTTTGGTATTCTAACCTAAAGTCAGCATAGATAAATAATCAAACGGGAAAAACTGCTAATCTTGAGGTTTCTCCATTCAAGTTAGTTTTCACTGTTGCATCTTAACACCAGATTTTGTCTATTTTTAATATATATTTCTTTACAATTCTTTTTCGGGGTGTTCTGACTAAAATCCTTTTTCCCAGGGGGGGGATGAGGGGGGGGGGTCACGCTCCCGCCACCGCTCGCAGTCTGTTGCCCCTCGCCGCACTTTAAAACACACATGCGCACCGTGAACCATAAACACCGTCAGACACTCGCACATTCGCAGACACACACCTATACCTAATGCTTAAGTGCAGCCAGCATGTCTCTGTGGGAGGTCATAATGGAGGTGGCTTAGTATGATGGGAAATCATATCATTAAAGCAGCCAGATGTGCTTTGTTGCCTGCCTTGCAGCACATAAAAACAGCAGCAAGTCATGGGATCTGAAAAGGAAAAAAAAAAAGAGAAATCCAAGTCTGAGAAAATCAAGTCTGAAACAGATAGAAAGCAGCCCTCTGGGACTGGGGCTGACAAGCAGTCTTACTGCTGACTGCCATAGAAAAACAATTTCCACCCAAATAAAGTATTTTTTTTCCCTCATCCCATTTTTTAAAAATATTGCAGCAGCAGAAACAAACTCTTATCTGAACTTTTTTTTTTGTTGAGAAATTCCGATAAGGAAAAAAAAAAAGCTTTGATGAATTGCTTCTTGTCACTGTTATCAGCTCTCTGCGAAGTGTGCTTAATTACGATGTAATAGTGGTGTTGTGCTGAGTAATTACATTTTGTTAAGGGTCCACAGCGGGGATGTAAGACTTAAGAGCTCATTAATAGAAAAGTGTTTATATGTTTTTTTTTCTTTCCTTCCTCGTCTGGCACATAGTTGGAGACATGAGGAAGATAAGAGGGGAAATGTTCGAGAGAACTAGTCATGCAACATTTAAGGCTCAAAAATTGATATCTCAAATTTTCTTAAGTAAAGTATTACATTAGCTGTGGGTAAATTTGCTTTCTTGATCAGCGCCGTGCCTCCTCAAGAGGCTACGAGAGAATCTGCCAGAGCCAAATTTAACATGTTACTACTATCAATAAAAGATGAGCAATTACAGAATATTTTGTCTAATAAGTATTTGAGTTCCTCGGCGCTTGAAAAAAGCCCAGGAAAAAAAAAAACATGTAGCTTACCCACTCATTACATCAGTTAGCAGGGGGAGTGAGAGGCAGCCCTTTGATGCCAACAAACAAACAAGACAAGCGAGACGGGGCCCTCTACAGAAGAACCAAAGCCCTATCCAGGGACACCCATACCCCTGTCCACCCCTCCCTTCCCCCACTTCTTCTTCTTCTTCTCTGGATCCTCCTCACATCTCTGCCTCTCCATCTCTTTCACGTGTCTCCCGTTTCGTAGCACTCCCTCTCCTCTTTCTTTCGAGCTTTCTCGCCTCTCATGTGCCTTTCTCTTCTCTCGGAACCGAAGAGAAACTTTACTTTTGAGCTTTTCGTTTACGGCAAAAAACTTCCCGTCCCCTCCTGCGTCTCATCAGGCAGAAGTCAAGGCGAGATGGAGAGGGGGTTTCCACTGGGCGGTCTTTTGAGTTTAAGCTGCTTTTCCCTGCAAATAACAGATTATCCGAGCAATGTTTTGGTAACGCTGAGCGATAAGTAAAATCGGGTTTTCTTCATGTCAAGGTGCTCCGGAGTACCGGCTAAATGATGATCTTGGTCGCTGGTGTTGTGGTGTTTTTTGTGTTTGCGTGGGAAGGAGGAGTGCTGGGCTGAGGCTTTTAGGAAGGATATTTAAGCTGACAGATGAACGGGACGACGGACAAATTCTCCCACAACAGCTGCGACTGCCGCCATTATCCTGACAGGTGTCAATTAAGAATTACTGCCTGGCCGGCCGAGCGCCCCTCCGGACTCACTCACACGTCCCTCTAGTACCCCACCCCACCCCCTTTCCTAGGTCCAGCTGTCGACTTGTGAGAGAAATAACAGTCAGATCCTCCGTTTCCCCATCTCTTGATCAATGGTAGCACCCAGGATCACGATTATTGTACATCTGTGGATGCCCAGAATGCTGGTATTACTGCTTGCTAAATGCTTCCTGCTTTGCAACCCAAATAGGCAGAAATGGTGCCTCAAGAAGCAGTACCTTGCCTTACACCAGCTATTTTGAATATAAATCTCTGGTTGTGTTTGTATGAGTGTTTGGATCCATTTCGTGCATATGTGCTGCACTTGCCTCGCAAAGTACCATCTGCAGACTTACTGATTTGAGTTGTTGGTTCCCCCTCTGTTCCCTGGCTTTCATGGAACGAGTTGATGGACATGCTTTTGCTAACTTTTTGCACATCTTGATAACTCACTTTGACAAATGTGCGTTTGAGTATCAACAGCAAAGACGCTTCAATCAAGCCTTTTCTCTGCGACACCCATTGTGGTCTAACTTTGTAACCCTTAAAAGAGGAAAAAATGCACCACAGGTTCTTTGAAAGATGCAAATATTTTTAATCCAATAGTGAGTTAAAGTACATGCAGCGGTTTATGGTAGGTTTTTCCGCATTTGATCTGTTGAGCATCAATCAAACGGAAAATCTTTCTTATTCCGACGTCTGGTCGAGTGATCGGTGAATCTCTAGTCGACCGTCTCACGGTTTTACTGCAAGAAAGTGAAACGCTAATTTATTTGGCATCTGCCTACCCACTTGTCTTGGTTTATGAGGGTCTTTAGTATGCAGTTGAACTTTTTTTCTTTGATTGGAAAGCTTTAACGGAAATGGTTAAGTCAGCGGGACATTGATTCCTGCAAGCATGAGGAAATAAAGAGGGAGAGCCTATATTTTCTACATACAGTATGGAATTCAGCATCATGTTTACTGATTCTATGTTGATGTGTCATGCCGTTGACTCTGTAGTTATTGCTCAGACTCTGTAATGAATGCAGTTTTCAGTGCTGCCGCAGAGTAAACACGGGGAAGGCTTCAATCGGCTGAAGGAGGAAGCAAAAACAGCAATGCTTAAAAAGCAACATGAGAGTGAGCGAGTAAAAAAAAAAAAAAAAAAAGAAGCTCCCCAGGAACACACAGATGGATTTGCATGTTCACTTGGGAGTTAGACTTTTGGATTTTTTTTTTCCTCCCTAGAAATCATTTGCCAAAAAAAATAACTGGGAAAGATAATATCACTGTTTTGTGTGTGTGCGAGTGTTTTATTTTTCCTGCTTCTCCTGCTTTATTTGCATATCACTTGTTTTAAATAAGGAAAACCCTGTGAGAGATTTCTCTCTCTCTCTCTCTCTCCATTTTTTCCTCTAGCTACAGTCGTTTTCATCATGACAAAACTATCATCTCTCTCGGCCTTTTCTCCCACCTTCTCCTCTTTTTATTTCAGTCCTTCCTCAGGCCTGCCTCCATTCGATCTCACTCCAGCATTATGCCGTTCCGAGCGATTATCAAACCTGAGAATATTTTTTCTCTCCCCATCCCCATGCAAATCACCTCACCGTGTTCTCTTCTTATCTGCCCCCGCCCCACCCCAGCCAACCCCCCTCCGAACCGGTTTGTGTAATCAAAGTAAACGGCAGCTAAAGCGAAAAGGGAAACGCTCTTTGTGGAGATGGATGGAGGGATTAAATATTAACCGGATGCGGCCGACTTAAGGCGAGTGTTTTACATAGCTGCTCCCGCCACGGATGCCGCACATTGATCTCCCCCTCCGCCACCTCCTCCACTCACCCCACCTCACCCCACTTCCCTTCGCCCCGGTGCCTTTACTTGTTTGGCCGCCTGCAGTTAATTTTTCACCATCAACTCGCCGGCTGGGTCTGGAGAGCAGGAACGGAGCGGGTGGAGGAGAGGGAGGCCAACGAACGGTTCAGCCATCATCCACCCTCTCTTCCTCCCCACCACCACCACCCACTCCTCTGCTTTTAACAGGGGCAGGTGAGATGGATGATAGCAATTTGAAATTTTGTTTGTGCGTGTGATCATGGAGATTGTTTTCTGTATTACCATGGTGTAACAATTCCAGTGATTAATTGAGGCGAATGCCGGGTTCTGACTGGCTGAATGGGGCTCGGGGTATTTGTGTGTGTGTGTGTGTGTGTGTGTGTGTGTGTGTGTGTGTGTGTGTGGTGGCTTTCAGAATGTCCACCATTCTGCAATCCTGGTTCGTGAATGTAGTGTTTATCAGCTGACCTTGGCTACTCCCCACCAAAAAAAAAAAAAGGAAAAAGAAATCGGCCCGTAAAAACAGCGGATCCAGCCTGCCACACACTGCCCCTTCTGTCATATCGCTTCCTTCATTTCCTCCTTCCTCTTCTGCCCCAGCTGTGATTAAACGTAGCAAAATCAAACCACTCGAGTCCAACTTTTTTTTACACCAAAAAAAATGGGGGGTTTGTGAGGGGGAAAGACTAAACAAAAACAAAATGGCCACAGTGGCTTCACTATTTGCGCTTTAAGGACATCAGAGGTAGGAATGCTCCTCCAGCGGCGGCGGCGGCACACGGCGGTTCGCTCTCTGTTTGTTGTTTACATGTGTACAGCAATATCCTGTGGGTTACAGAGGCAGCTTGTTAACGAGGGAGGGAGCGGGGGCTCCGACCCCCCAGCCCCCCAACACTCATCTCAGGCCATATACACAGACACTCTCAAACACGCACGTACACAAAGTTGTTACACCGGAGCTGGTGACAGCACAGTGAAGGCCCTCTGGCATTTATAAATGTGTCCACCCTGCAACAGAGAGAGACCCCCACCGCCAGCGGTTCCCTGTCCCTCCCTGCCTCTGCTGCATGCACCCTCCATCCAGCGCACTCGTCTGACGAGGTCGTGGACAGGTCGTGACCCCCAGGTGGCCGCAGTCTGGGCTACGCGGGTCCTTGTTTGCTCTCTTTTGTTGTTTCTCAGCCCTGCCGCAAAATTCTGGTGAAATTCCAGTTCAGACCTTCTAAAACAAAACAAAAAATTAAGAAATGACGCCTGCGTTTCGCAGCTGGGGGGTTTCTGATGCCGCATGCTGGTAACTCAACAGTTTTCACGCCACAAATCCGTGTAGTTTTTCTCCCTTATTTTCACAGAAAGTGCCACAGTGTGGCTCTTCCTTAAACGCGTTCTGATGTAGATGTCACCACAATAGCTCTCGTCTAAGCTGCACCCATCTTGTGAAGTCGTCATCTCATGAAAGTTTAGGCTATTATTATGACACGTGTTGTTCTGTATTAACTACTCTTATTTTGAAGTGAGAAAGGACGTAGTTCTGGAGTTGCTCTTTTTTGTTGGTAAAGGCAATAAATGCTCATCGTTTTTAGACCAGTTCTGATTCTTACATAATTTGCTGTTTGATCGTTTTCAGTAAGTTTGGATCACATTTTGTAATCTGTAGTTCAAAAGAAATGCAATACAAACTTTTAATTTGATTTGATAGGTGAAGTAAGTTTATGCTATGACTGCATATGAAGGATGCTTTAAACCTGGGACTCTATTTTGAAGTAAACGCCTGTATATACTCTGGAAAAACTGAGCAAAATCTTTGTTTACTTGAGGTGGCAGGAATGTAGTTTGTTCCGACCAGGACATTTTATACTTCACAACAAACTCAAGGACAGAACTCCTGGGAAGACCTTCCCACGGTAAAGCGAGAATAAAAACATTACTCCTTTTCTTTTTTTTCTGTGCGACCAAACCCATTTGAAATTTTCTGACCAATCGCAGAACAGTTCTCTGATGCCAAGGGAGAAAAACGCTCTGTTCAGCTGATGTGTCGAGAACAAGCACAACCAAGCACCAAATTTCTCGGTCAGTTCTTGCGGCGCAAGTGTTTTAAGACGGGAAGAAGTTCTTGAGTTGCCCCGTTGCATTGCTCGTCATGAGCAGCAACGCAACAGAGCAACCTTGGGAATTTTGAAGAAAAAAAGAATTGCTGGCAAAATTAAGAGACAAGTCACAACCAAGTTGTAAGGACTGTGAGGATCGAGTGGCTAATCGTTAAGCACTAACAATGCTAAAGTTAGCATCTACATCTTAGCTGTTGTCAAACTAAAGGATTGTTTCCCCGTTTTTAATGATTCTGGATTGCATATGATCTTCTTTAGTTCAGTATCTGAGACATTTAACTTGAACTTGTAAATTCCACACTAAGTTGACTGTCTAAATACAGTTTTGAATTCCTGAACTCTTTATTCAGTTTGGGAAAACACAGAAACAGAGTGTTTTTACATACATTTTTTGTCTTTTTGGCATTTGGGATCTCTGAAAAAATGACATAGGCTAGTAAAAGAAAGACTAATATTGTACACTGATTACAGATTCTTTAAAAGACACTTTGTTCTCAGTATCACGTTTCATCATCTACATCCCCATGTTACTAGCTACTGGTAACAACTCCTGTCAGATCACTAACTTCTGCTGCCTCTGTTCTGTATCCTTCCTAGTGCTCTCCTCCCTGTCTTTTCTGGGTTTCTGTCTCTTTTGCACGCCTTCAGTAAAAGTAGCCCTGGTCCCCATAGCAACACATGGTGAACTCTTACTCATTACCCTGTGTATGCAAGCTGCTGAATGGCATGAATCCTGCTCCTCGTTGCTGTAATTTCATGCCAATGGGACTGTCATGATTTTATTTTTCCCTTTCTCTCTCTCTCTCTCTCTCTCTCTCTCCCACCTGACCACCTTGAGCAGAAAACGACGGAAATATTTAATCTCCAAAATGTTAGGTCAGTCGGTTTGGTGGATGCCATCCGTCCGTCGTGTTTCCTTTTCTTTCCTTCTTTTTTTCCCTTTTCTTTTCTTCTCTTGACCGTTAAAGCTCCTGTGTGCTGATAACAGGTCAGCCGTTGAGGGCGAAACAAGAGGGTGGGAGGAGTGGTGAAAAGTGAAAGGGATACAGATGAAGGGAGGGCAGGCGAGGAAGAGGAAGAATCAGGATGTGATTATTGAGGGTAAGAAAGTGTGTAAGGAAGAAGGGAGGAAGGAAAAAAAAAAGAAAAAGGGAAAGATTTTCTTTATGTTGGCTCACCCGTAGCGTAGGCGGTGCACAGAGTGGAAGAGGTCAATAGAATGCCGTGATAGGCTAATCTGCCAGGAAAGGGAGGGTTAGGGCAGGCCTCACGGGAGCAGCTCATTGGCTAGATTCATTTGCCCCTGTGAAATAAAATCTCACTGTGTCTTTGTGTTGCTTTCTCTCTCTTTCTCTCTCCTCTCTCTCTCGCTCTCTTTCATCGCTCCAAGATTGATAGTGGAGGCATTTTGCTCTGAAAAGTTCCTCTCGAGTGTGTGAATATTTATCCGCTCGCATACATATCCCGTATCTGCTCGTTTAGCTGTGTGTGTGGCATACTTTTCTCAGTCCATCCCAGTTCCTGTGGGAGCGCGAGTGTGTGTCTGTGGGCGTGTACGCTCAACATTTCCAGAGCTCTGTGTGCGCGTGTACGTGTGTGTGTGTGTGTGTGTGTGTGTGTGTGTGTGTGTGTGTGTGTGTGTGTGTGTGTGTGTGTGTGTGTGTGTGCTTCCCCTATTCCAGTCAGACACATGGATGACAGATGACCCAGTGGGAGACACCAGCCATCCTGCCCAACCGGAATCTCTCCACACTCCCTCCAGCCCCCCCCCCCCCTTCCTCCCCCTCCGCCCTCCTCCCTTTTGCCTATTAAAAAGTGTGCTCTTTGTTTACTTCCTCGGCTTTTTGCCATAAATCCTGGATCCACCTCCTATGTGGCGCTGCCCTCTTTTCCTCAGGTTATGGCTTTGAACGCGATCATAATGGCTGCGTCACGGCGACTGTGTGTGTGCGCGTGCAAGAGGGAACAAACCAGCCGCAACCTGTTTACGTGCGAGCTCGTCTGTGGTTTTGTGTGTGTGTGTGTGTGTGTGTGTGTGTGTGTGTGTGTGTGTGTGTGTGTGTGTGTGTGTGTGTGTGTGTGTGTGAGTGTGGAGGGGGGCTCAGTGGACCAGAGGAAACCTAAATCCTTATATATAAAAAGGCCGTGCACTCAGCCCAGGCCAAGGGAACGGAGGGAGGGGAGAAGAAAAAAGGGGGACAGAATCCGAAGGAGAGAGGGAGAAGGGAGAAGGGAAAAAAGTTGATTTCCTTTTTCAGCAGAGCCATATATCACCGGGCCTCCCAGCTGCAGTGTCACAAGCTGACAGAATGACATGTGTCATTTATCAAAGGGGCCAGGCGGGGGCCTTGGGAAACGTGCACCACAAAGCCTGAGAGAGTTCATTCCAACACTCAACCCTCCCTTCCTCCTTCCCTCCCCTCATCTCCACTCCTTCAGCCCGCCCCCACTGTTCGCTCTCCTCCTCGTTGGCCCCCCTCGACATCACCACCCACCCACTCACTTCGCCTGGTGCTGAAAAAAAAAGGGCCCTGTAATGTTTGCTGTCTTCACAGCAGCTGTGTCTCTGTGTGTATGCAGGGTTACCCCCACTGAGTTCAGAGCTGGGCTGCACCTTAGAGCCAAACTCTGCTCAACTTTGAGGCAGAGAAAAAGAGACGGGGAGAGGATCTTGGTTCGGTTAAGCGAGCGCTCATAAACACCTCGACCTGATGCACTAAATATCTCTCTGAAGCTGTTAAACATAAAAGCATTTACAGTGGGTTGCAAAAGTATTTATACCCCTTAAAATTCCTGAACGTTTGTTAGATTTGTAACAAAAAGAAACGTGTTTCAGTGGATTTTGCTGGTGTTTTATGACAGATCAAAGCACGTTAGTGCATAATTGTAGCCTGGCCATCGCCTTCCTACGCTGTCCCTCCCAGTTTTAATCTCGCTTCACAGTTCAGTCTGGGCTTTTTCCCGTTGAAGTGGATTCCTCTGGTAAAATGTCTGCCTGGCCGACCAGCGAACAGAAGAAGTTGTGAATGATGTTGATTTTCTGCGCTGTTTTAGAATTGTAATCTGCCTGTAGTTTTAACAATTCCAGCAGAGAAAGTGAATGAATCTGTTCAGTGCATGTCGGCCACATTTCCAAATATTGAATTAACAGCAGCAGCCATCTCGCTCAGCTGGGCTCTTCTGTCCCTTCAGTGGAGGTTGGTTGTTTTTGGTAAGCTTCATAGCGTCAAACTGAAGCATTGCATATGTCACGGGCAAATGTTAGCGATTGCGTAAAATCATGTTTTGGAAGTTTCGCATGTATTTGTATTCATCTGTCCTCAGCCGGTGTTTTGGAAAACCTACCAGGTCTCCACACCCAGAGATGAGTTTTTCCTTGCAAAACAGCTCAACATCAGTCAGATTGGTTTTCATCCGTGAAGTTCAATGTTCAAGTTTGGCTATAGGTTTTTATTTTATGTCTGGACGTTGACATCCTAACACATGAATGTGCTTTTCTCTAAGCCGTTGTATCGTAGCTCTTGGTTGAATGCTGAGGTTTATTCCTCTGCTAAAAGGTGGACCTCCACCTCAGGCTCTAGTCTTCCGTGATCCAGGATTTTCCTCCCTGTTGTTAACTCCATCTCTGACCAGCCATGTAATTTGCACAGTTATACGTCATGTAGGCCAAAAAGTTCTGACCGGAACGTCTTCTTCCCACATGCTTTGGGGGAAAACGGAACTCCTTATTTTGCTTTCTTGTTGCTGCTACTACTAGTTGTTTTGGCAACAAGATTTTCACATCTCTTCCAAAAGTTACCAAGAGCCTCTTGACTACTTCTCTCCTTAATGCTCTCCTTGCCAGTGGAGGCTGGCGTCCAGGTTGTCAGACCTTGTTTTCACGATTCTGTGTTTTTCTCTGCTAAACCTGAGGCTTTCAAAGAACAGCTGGACTCATTACATTTCACAGAAATGTACTCTACTTACTAACTAGTTGGAGCTGAATGCAAACACAAGCACTAATAAAAGACTGTGATTCATTTCTTTCTACTCCAAAATTAAGAGCTGCCCTGTGTTTGTCTACCACATAAATTTCCCCCTAAAAATATATTGAAATTTGTGGTTTTTAACATGACAAATAGTTGATATTTTTACATGGCTCTATACCGAAGCATTGATCTTAACGCTCTGGCTGCTTTAGTTGTGGTTTCAGACTGTTTAAAAGAATCACCGTTTGCATCCATCAGCCAAGAGTTACACACTGCAACTTAGAACAAAGTTACAAGAGTTTTTTTTTTTTTTTTCCTCTGAGAGGCTACAGCTTTCATGGTGTGTTAGATACCGCAGCCCCTGATTTAACAGCCCATTACGTCGATGAGCAGAGGAATGCATTTTGTATACAATGTGCCACCTACAATATAAAGCAGCGTCAGTCCAGTCGTGGCATGTCTGTCTACCAGCTTTTTCTTTTTTTTCCCCCCTTCTTCTTCTCCTTCTACTTCTTTTTTGCCGACGTCTTACCTCAGCGCACAGACTCCAAACCCGACTTCCTCTCATCCATCATCGGCTCACCTTTTATCCCGGGCCTTCATCCACCCCCACACCCGGCCTCAGCTGGGGTAGACTCCATTCTGGCCACTTCCTGAATGAATGACTTAACTTACCTGTATGCCCTTCACCACCATAAGCTCCCCCTTTGTTTGTTAACAGGCCTCGTTGTCGTTTCTGTTCTCTCTAATGTTGCTTCTTCCTTCACGGGAAGTTTCTTTGTGAATGTTGTCACCAGGTATAGGTGTTATTTATTTTTTTAAATTATTTTAAGCATTGCTCAAAGCATACATACTGTTTTGTCATCTGTCTAGACGGGCTTGTAATGCTTTCTGATTCATTTTTAACCACGCTCACGTGGCGTAATGTAACAAAATACACCTTTTTTCTTTTCACTGAACACATAGCGTGCAATAAATAACTAGATAATTACTTTGAATAGAAAGTTCAGAAGGTGACGGTAAGTTTGCAGAATTAACACCTCTACAGGCTGACTTTGTTAATAATCTATAGGGATGTGATAAGATTTTGTAGAACAATAGGAAAAAAGCACCGTATTTGTTGTCAAAGCAAAGACTCCCTTGCTAAGCTGCTGTTAGCGTTTGTCTCGTGACGCAAGTTTAAACAACCATCATGAGTACGAGATAGAAAGGCATGCGCTTTCATCTTGTCACATTGTGTAAGTTTGAGATTCTTTATTTTGAAGGAGAAAGGAAGCTTTTGTTGATTTGGTGCCATGCTGAGAGAGTCTGGTAATCAAGACGTAGTCAGGCTAGCTAGCACTAAGTCTGTGCAACGTTCAAAATGCTTCTATGGGAGCATTTTGGGAATTGAGTTAAAAATTGAAATGGCAAGATTGGCAAGAGATGATATAAGCACTATGGCTACTATGACTGGCTAACCCGAACTAACAGTTGAAAAGTTTGTTGTCAGCTTAGAGCTTTCTGCTAGCATTCAACTAAAGGGATATTTTGCTGTTTTTATTGGGTTTGAACTGCATTTAATTGTCATCATTTCTAAACTCATGTAGACTCGTGAAACTCGACACTGGATGATTTTTGCACTGAAAAGAAATTCTTCAAATCATAGTTGGAGTCGTATGTTCTTGTGTTTTTATTCATCCTCTGCCACATACATTTCTTCTGAATGTCAAAGATGTTGAAACTGTAATGTTTGCTTCGGCTTCTTCTTTTGCTTGACCTTCATTCGTCCATTGTCTTAACATTTCCAGAATTTAGAAGCTGCCTTATGTTGACATTTTTGCGGGGTTTAGCTTGTGCTTCTTTCTTATTTATATATTTTTTCAGTCTCTTGACAGCTGCTGAACTATTTTGGTTAGAGTTTGTTTGAAGTTTTGTCACTAAGTAATACATTAAAGTCTTTTCACTTGACTAAAAAAAAGCAGCACATTTGAAAGCTTAAGCCGCTTGTTACACCAAAACAGTGGAGTGACTGTTTGCACCTGTGCATTACACATACTGCAGTAATTCGCCTGAACAGAAGGGGTCACTGTTGAGGACCTACACATAAGTAACTTTAGCAGAAGAAGAGTCAGCAGGAAGCAATCTCTACATTAAAACATAGGTCAAAAATGCAAACTTATCTTTGCACTTCTGGCATCAAATGTGAAATCAAAATCATTAATATACAATAGTATAGCTAACTCAAGCTATTATACTTGTATTTTAAATAAATCACAAGTTGTATAGCTTTTACCAGGGTTATTACCACAAACATCTTGCAGCGACTTTCAGTATTGAATTCAGGGACATTTCCAAAGGTTAAGAAGAATAAAAATCAATGCAGCATGAATAGTCGGGTTGGGGGGCTTCCGATACAAAACCATCGAGATGCAACTTGCAGGAATTCGTGCCCCCTTTTTATGCTGACTCGTGACGGCAATTACAAACGTTTGTTCATATCTAAACAGAAAGCTTATCGTTTTGCGGTGCAGACAGCCTCGTCCTGGCAGACCAGACAGCCTCAAGAAAAGCAGAGGAGCTCTCTCTGGGTGGAATTCTCCTTTTAATTATTCAAAATCTAACACGGCGCAGACCGAAATAGAGGAGGGGAGACGGGGAAAGTGAATGAGAGGTGAGAAAGCAGAAGAAGATGAAGAAGAAGAGGTGGGGGGAGAGAGGGAAACCTACTGACAGTATGACGCTGCTTTGCTTTGTCTGTGGGGGTTAAAAGACGTGGTCGATCATTAAGGGGAATATTCAGCGGCCGCATCACCGAGGAGTGACCCTTCAAACAGGTCGCGGATAGTTCACTCTTTAAACACTTCCTCCCTTCCCCCCACTGTTCCTCTTTGCGTGCTGTGAAAGGTGTTTTCACTCGCACTGTGACAGGTTTTAGGTCTTCGCTCGGTAACCAGCATCAGACGCAAGTTGATTTCATGACTCAATTCGGGTTGGATGAGCAGTCATCCTAAAGTCATCTGCATAAATGTGGATAGACTCTTTGTTTTGGCTCAACATATTCATCCTTATCTCCGCTCCTCGCTTTATTTCCGATCGTTTATGTGGTTTTTGTCTCATTCTGAGAGGGTAAACGGAAAAGTGGAAAGCAAAAGAGGAAAACCTGTTTTGTTTTTTTTTAATCTGTCTTCATAACCCATATTCAGGTTTGCAGCTAAATATGAACTGACAGATATCACTCAATCGCCCAAATCCATCAGATCCTGGCCTTTCCTCTGTCAGCACCTTCAGCCATCATTGTCTTATACCCAAACCAAGAGAGCACCTGAACATCTCCCCCACCACCAGCACCTTCAACCAATTCAGCATTTTAGGAGATGGATGCTTCTTTAAAGCAGAGATTGATTGTGGGTATCAGAGTTATGGTGCCATTCATCACAGTAGATATTATTCAGATGAGCAGCAATGAGCAGGGAAGTGAGACCCTAAGCCCATTGATGAGGTGGGGAAGTGGGAGAGGTGGAAGTGCGGTGTGGGGGGCTGATGGATTCTAGATGAATGCACGTGAGTTTCTGGGAGCCCTTCCACAATTAGTACCTCCTTTTTGGGGCCTTTATAGTTTTATTTTTGGGAATAATGAGCATAAATCTTCAAAAAAATGCTATAATCTAAATGAAGTTTGTAGTATTTTCTGAAAGCTTTGGACTCCACCCAGTTTCTGATCGGGCTTTTTCTGTTTATGCTAAATTTGGTTGCAACAATATCTTGCCGCCGGGTAAGAGCTGACTGGCAGACTGAACAAAACATCCATGACGGACCCGTCTCCTTAAGTTACCAAGCGACCAAAGCTACAAAGCGACAAAACGACTCGCTCCTGTTTTTAGGTTGCACATAGTTTTGCCGTTATTGTTGGTAATGTTTCTGCATCTTGCTGTTAATTATATATACATTCTCATCGGTGTGTGAGTGTGTCTGTCTGCATTGGTCTCCACTGATGTGATCTTTCTCTGCACCCTCTTCTCACCGGTCTCGGATTTACGGCTTCATTAGGATCCTAGCGTTACTCTTTTTCGTCTTTTTTTTTTGTACGCGTCTGCCTCCTTCTGTGCGGCCGCATTTGCAGACAAAAACGCACAGCCAGCCGTACGGTCAACACGCCGCTCTCTCTCTCTCTCTCTTCAGGGAAAGCTGCAGCTAAAGTACTTTTCATTCTGGCACTTTGTATAGTTTGTTTCAGTTCTTGTTTGTCATCCTTATAAATAATCTGTCATTGTTCGTCAAGGCTTAGCACCTCATTGCGACTCGAGAGTTGAGGCGCTGCGGCGGTTTTTCGGAGGTGCGTCCCTGCCCCCAGGCAGCCCCACTCGGCTGAAAAGAGCCCCCTTATTGTGTGTGTCGTCTTTTATGGCGCTGTCTGAAAGAGAGGGATGCACTTCAGTCGGCATTCAAATGCACGTGGCGAAGCAGCCAGCAGAGCAGGACAAACACCACTGGTTGTAAAACGCTTTGAAAAGGAGTGTCTGCATTTGAGTGTGTGAAGGGGGTATGGATGCGTGCGTGTGTGTGTGTGTGCGTGTGTGAGAGGGTGCAAGCTTGGAACTGAAAGGATTTCACTCACTTTACATCCTCTTTTTTACTTCCTTGATGCAGCTTGTGTCCACCTGTCTCCTGTAATCGCCTGAAATGACTTTCTTCTTGCAGGACTAAGAAAAGAACCTTAAAGTTTGGGCTTTTCAAAGTTCCCCCTCCCCATCACCAACACTATTATCAGGAGTCAAGTCATGCAGAAACGTAAAAAGAAAAAAAAAGAGAAGGTAATCATACTTTGTGCTGGTGCTTTTGTCGTCAGTCCGTGATGGAAATAGGTCTAAATATGAGATTAGAACCTGCCAGTGACTGATGCTATTAGGCAGATATGCCATAGACTTCACTATCTTCTGCGAAGGATTAACGCAAATTATACTGGGAGACGGGCTTGATTTCTCCTCTGCCTGGCTGGATGTGGGCATTTGAGGCACTCTAAGTTGACAGCGTCTGTCTCCGCTTAGTTCTCCGAGACAGGTTGTGTGACAGCTGATGCCAGCCGAGGGCTTAAAAAGTGTGTATACGTGTGGGTGTCGATTTTTTTTTTTTGTGCGTGTGTGTGTCTGTTTGTGTGTTGGACGGTGCTTGGTCTGCTCGTGCGGCGAGTTTGTCTTTGCGTGTGTGCGTGAGCAGGAGAGTTATAAACTGACAGGCGAACGCGTTTGAATGTGATTGCACGTCAATGACTTTTTCTCTTTCCTTGATGTTGGGAAACAGGTTCTCTTTGAGTTGGGTGACAATTGGGAAAGGCTAAATTTAAGCTTGGTAGCGTCCTCTTTATTTCTACACTTTATTTTCCAAGTGCTTAGTTAAATAACTCCCAACGTCTGCAAGACTGTCCAGTTAAAGCCAGATGGGTGGTTTGGATAACTTTCATGTGATTATTTGAAGTGTAGTACCGTTGATTCCCATCAGGACTGTTTTAAGGTCTATGCAGATGCTTCCTGTTTTAGCCTGAGGGTTTCCTCTTGGTGCACAGATTTCAAAGGGGAACATGTTCTATCTATAATGCTGTGCAGTGAGCTGGAAGGCTGGATGCATAGTCTGAATCCCCGTTTCTCCAATGAGGAAGTCTTGCCTCGTCACCCTCATGATTATAACAAAGGTTCCACTTTAGACTAAACGTGGCCAAAGATTGGGCTTGAGATTCACCTTGAATCTTTAACCTTTTGTAATGTCATGAATTGTGTGCGTGTGTGGGGGTCACGTTAGTACTGGATCTAGATAAGTTGGTAATCTTTTGGAAAGAGTCCATGTTGCACAGTCAGACACTGTCGTCTCTACGAGGTTAGTGGTTAGCTTTACAGTTTGCAAAGCTAACCACTAACCACACTGCTCAGTAAAAGAAGACGCTTTGGTCAGTTTAAAATGTCAACTCCATAATGATTTTTGTTTGTTGAAGATAATAACAAAACCCTGTTTGACCACGACTGCTCTCTTGAAAAAATTCCTTGATCTCCAAATCCAGATTGCTGCATGTTTATCAATTAGTTCGACTGTCTACTTAGGAAAAACCTGGAGTTGGGTGACTAGCAGGCAAGCCTCCCATGGCTTCCCCAACGTAGGGCTTCGTTTCTACACTGCAGGTGATGAGGAGATTTCCACATAACTGTCCGGGTATTTTATGACCAGAAATTTCTGATATCTTGAACTTTATTTCTTACATAGAAAGGAAAAGATCTCTACCTTTCTCACACCCAGATGGCCATCAGTGCACAGTAAGTGCTGGGAGACAGAGGCATTGCGGAGCTGCTGTGGTTTTACATTTAGTTAGAGAAAATCGTGGTCACATGTGTGCCTTCTGTGGCATTTCACAAAAAGTACTTCAGACAGTGGGGGAGATGTTACGGAAACTCTTCAGTGCTTTTCTTTCCTTTGTGCATCTTAGACCTGCGTTGGGAATTTGCCACACAGAAAGCAAACGACATTTCTTAAAACAGAGGACAATCATTTGGGTTAAAAATAGAGACCTCAACCCAACAAAAACCAAATCAGGATCTTTTGAAGGGTTTCCTACTTGAGCAAAAACAAGCTAAATTCTTAAGTCCTAAGGTATAAACTCTTCCTTTCTTCCAGTGTGTTTTGCTGTTTCCCTCCTTAAATTACTTGAGATTAAACTAGAGGAATCCGACCAAAACCACCTCAAACGTCTAGAAAACAATATTAACACCTTGAAGTAACTTTCAAAATATTGATCTCCACTGCGTCTCCTCCTTGTTCTAACTTCAGCTCCCCCCTGAGATTTCTGCCCCTTCCACCCACTCATCACAGTCCTCTCTCGTCTTCACCTCTCTCCTTCGTTTGTTCTGATGTACGGCCCGAAGCCCGCGCTTTGCTGCGTCAGCAGGACCGAGTGGGTCAAAATACAGAGTGACTCACATAAGGCTGCAAAGATATACCACATACTGTTAAGGCTGTAAGTCGGCCCACTTCTAATAGAATGTCATTTTGACAGCTGCTAAGTGTGCACGGTTAGGAAGAGTTCCCTGACTGTCTGAATGTGGAGATTTCATTGTTTTCCCTTTCAAGGGTACTTTTGAAACAATCCAGCGAATGAAACTGATCCTAGAAGAAGAACAGTAAATATTTCAACATTATAGAAGTGATGTTAGCTGTCACTTAGGCACCCGAGAAGCCCATATCTGTCTTCTTATATGTAGCATGTGCCAAATCAGTCTCTTCCTGTCCTAGACGGGGTTTGACTGATCCGTCCGAGGCACAGTTTGCTGCTGCCAACATGGGACTTGATGTTTCTCTATTTATTTCCACGGCCGATGCGTTTTTTCCCCATATAAAGACAGACTATGTCTGACCGTGTCACCCAGTGATGGATTGCATAGTCCTCTTCTCTCAGGAAGAAAAGGGTGGGGGGGAGGGGGGTGAGGGGAGGGGAAGGATGGAGGAGGAGAAGAAGTAGAAGACGGGAAAGAATGAGCGAGAGAGGGAGAGGAAGCGGAGTGGTGCGGTACGGCAGTGAAGGACATGGCAGCTTAGCGCTGGCCAAAAAGACTGTGCTGAACACCTGCTCCTGTCTCCAACGCCCCTTCAACCTCCTCATTACCTGTCAATCTATCACAAGGCAGCCAGATCAAATGTCTGCAGCAGCCAGGACTCTCAGAGGGAGGGAGAGCAGGGGGTGGGAAGAAGAAGAGAGGAGGGGGGGCTTAAGAGAAAGAAGGGAAGGACTGGGACAGATTGCGTGTGTGGGAGAGCTGAAAATGAAGATGAAGTTATTAGAGCAGCTGCATGTGCATATATTGAGTTTGTTGGGGTAAACTTTCTTTGGGGCGTGATTACTTGAAACTTCTGGAGGGAGCTTGACGTGTTGCTGCTTTGCTGGCAGAACTTATAGAACGCTGTCGTCAAAACCCCCCGAGCAAGTGGGCAACACATATTTTTAAATAGCAGCAGGACACATCTTCTCACATTCATGAATAATTCAGTTCCTAGCATTAAATACAGACACCTAAAACTTGTTTAAGATTAGTTTTTTCAGAAGTCTATGTTTTTCTTTTGAAACCACAAAACATAAAGCTTCTCCATAAACAATAAAAACTGATTTCGATGTGAGGCATTTTGAGCAACTTGTAGAAAAAAAGTCACGGTGAACTGCTAGCATTGAGGAATACTGTGGCTAGCTAACTGTTAGCCGCTAACACTTTGTAGTTCTCTGTCGACTTTGAGCTAAAGCAGTATTTCACACAAAAAAATACAAATAATAACCAAAAACTGTGAGAGTACAATCCTCGCTTACTGTTAGCTGCTAACTTCGCTGAAATTGCAGTTTGCTTCATATAGCTTCTTCCTATCCCGCCATGTTTGTCTCAGTTTTGGTTGCTTTAAACATTTTGATCCTAATTCTCTAGAAACGACTGAGGACCATTTGTATTTTCTCAAAACCGTCTTCCGACTTATGAAGATCAACACACATCTACATCACCTGAATGGTGTGTGTTCCTCTGACTCTTAAATCTGACTATCATGTTACATTTATATCCCACATATACAGTGGCAAATTCCTACTGTAGTTGACTTAATTTATGCATAGGGTTTATTAGAATTGAAACTAATGTAAAGGTGGTGAAATTAAAGGTTTGATTTAAGTTTTCTGGCTTTTTAAGTGTAAAATTCTGCTACTCAAAATATTTTATTTTTAGATGTTACTGCAGAGATTTTTCCAGAGATACTAATACCTGTGGGGAGGGTTGAGTGTTTTTCTACATTGTGATGATTTAGATATGTTCCACAGAATCTTCCTGTTTTATTTTCTATATGTCTTAGATTTGAATTATTTGTAAAAAAGAAAAAAGAAAAAGCATGCACATCTGTTTCCAAGCGTGGCCTGTAGTTTCAGTGTGAAACGAATTGCACATATGTAAGCATGCGGTAATATGTGCATTTGTGCAGTCAACACTTAGCATCTGTGAGCTTTAAAAGACAGCTGAATTTCAGCTCATCAAAGTGCATTAGTGCACACATGACATGTCCCAGCCCTCCAGTTCTGATCTTTTTTTCCCCTGTCTTTACTCTCTCTCTCTCTCTCACCTTGTTTTTTAACGCTCTCTCGGCCCTCTCTTGCCTTTAGTATGTGAGCTGCGGTGATTTACGGTAATTATCCATCGTAGGGTCATCTATCAGGCTTGCTGTTGCTAGGAGATGGAAGCAGCTGCTGCTTGCTGTTGTCTCGTCGGGGACGGTGCATGTGTGTGTGTGCGCGTGTGTGTGTGTGTTTATGTGTGTTTCCTTCGACCTGAGCGGGGACGTGTGCGCGGGGTGGAGTGTATTTATTGGCGGGGTGCGAGTGTGTGTTTGCCTTGATGCGGGGATTTAAAAGCACAGGTGGTAGGAGCAACACAGAACTGTTAGTCAATGGAGGTAAGGATTACCAGAAGGAGGCAGACTTTGGCGAGGGCGGGGTCAGAGGTTGAAAGGGGCCAGGTGGAGTCTGAGTATATGTTCTTTTTGGGGTGGGTGGGTAGGTGGGGGTAGGATATGGAGGGGCTTAAAAGGCACAGGTGTGGTGATAGACAGAGGAGCTGGATGATAAATTCGTCCGGCCATATGGAAGTTGGAAAAAGTCGGACCTGGGGGGAGTAGTTTTCGCAGCAGTGAAAATTGCAATATTTGGTTTCTCTCCTCGTGCGTGTGTGTGTGTGTGTGTGTGTGTAGAAGAGCAAGCCGCATTTCCTACGGCAGCTGATCGGCCACAGATGGGTGCTGGTTCAAATCCCTGCCGAGGGGGCCCGCTCCCTCTTCACTGTGCCATTGTAATCCCATTGTGTTGACACCGTCTCAGGTTTCGTGTCCTACAAAAACCATTAGACATCAGCTCCCCCTCACACACACAAACATTACACAAGTAGGACACACCGAAAGGTCAGCTGCAAATATTATGTCCTTGCAGCAGTGCGCTTTTACTGGCAATCAGACAGGAAGTTTCAAAGAAGAGCAGGAAATTGTCACAGGTAACCTTATTGAGGGTTTCCAGATGTGAAACAGAGGTGAGATCAACAACAATAAATAACACATTTACTACTAGAGCCATAACAAGACCTTATTGTATTGAAATGGCCCTGTATTTTCCATCAAGTCAAGTCTAGTTGTTGTCATTGTGTGACATCATCTGGTGAAGGAGGTTAAAGCTGTTATTCTGTCGTATTTATGTTGGAGACTCTCATCCTAAAGGAAGAAGGAAAGTAAATCTTGACTTGTTTTGACAGAGTTAGCTTGCTAACACCTGCTGGGAGACTACAGTTACAGAAGAATTGAGGGATCCTTCACCATTCTTAAATTGTTTGGCATTTTGGGATTTTCAGCAGAAAACTGGAATTTTGACAAAGTGACTGACATGTTGGGAAGAATCCGTAAGCTAGCAGCTAGCTACTGTAAATGTGGCGTCTGCTTTGCGGCTCAAGCTAAAAAGTTATTTCAACGTTTTCGTCTGGATTACGTTTGATCCTCTTGTTAGCTTGTCGCAACTAGCAGTGACTCAATTTATCGCTTGATAAATTAAAATGTGCTTGGTGGTTTCCTTTATGATTATGACAGTTTTGTTTAGAGGTATGTCATAATTTATTTAAGGTTGTGTTTTAATTTCCTTTTTATTTCTTGTTTTTGGTTGTTGTGTTTTACTTTGAAATTTTAACGTCTTCCAGTTCCAATACAGAGCATAACATTTAATTTACAAGAAGTAGAGAAAGCAAACTTGCATTATAAAGCCATTTTTATTATATTACTGAAAAATGTCTTCAAAACACTAATATTATCATTCTCGTAATAATTTGTGGGACAATTTGTCGTCAAGTAAGATTTAATATCATGACAGACCTACCTGTCTTTTTAAATCACACCTGAACTGGACAATTATAGTCTGACCATTGACTCTTTAAAAACACAGTTTTGAGTTTTATTTGTAAAAACAGAAAACATAAGCATTTTGAGTGCATCAAAAAGCAATCTTTGAATAAATAAAATCTGGAGTTTTTTTGATGTGGTATGTGGAGCTCAGTTTTTCCCCAAAACGTTGTTAAACTCTTCTCTCGTGTTGTCATGAACCTAATGTAATGTCTCATGAGCTTAATGTATGCTAACACCACAGATATTTACTAAGGGTCAGGGTTGAGTAAAGCAAACTTTATCAAATAAAATCCCAAAGCTTTTGTTCAGAATATGCGCCTCAACTCTTTTTTTTCTTCTTTTTTAGCCTGTCTGTTTACGGAGGTTTTATTTGCTTAACCTGTCAGCAGATCTGAGGGGGGGAACCGAACGCGTCCATATGAGCCACAGCAACTGTAAATACAACCTCCACTCTCTGCTCCCCATACCAACCTAATTAGCGCCAGTTAGCATTTGTCATTGCAGTTAGGGGTGAAGATTAAGAACACCTCTCAATTAATCTGCAATCAGCCTGTTTGTTAATTAGCTAACCTGTTCTAAGTGGCCTTCGGGGCTCTCGTGTAATTAGCTAAGCTGCTGAGAAGCGGGCCCGTGTGTTGACTTTGACCTAAAACGTACACACGCATAAACAATGCACGAGCACACACATACACACACACATGAACACACACACTTTTTTTTTGCTCACATATATTAAATAAGACAAACACTTCACAAGGCATCTGCAGTCGCGTTCAAGTGGGACAAGAGTCGATGTAAATTACATGCAAACACAAACACGGGTTCTGCGTGTTCAGGAGAAGAAAAAAAAACAGTGCACACTCACACATATTTATTAGAAGTGCACTCAACTCCCATCCACGTATAAATATTTTCACGTTGTCACGCCTGCGCTGATACGCTGATTATTTCCCTCCCTTCACTCCGAGGTAAAACCGCATCCCTGAAAAGCATTCTTAGATAAAGCCAAAGGAGGAAAAACTATACAGTGCCCCCCTTTCCCTTTCCCTTCTCTTCCAGCACCCCCCTCCCTTTTCGCGCACGCACACCCTTTTGAACATTTCATCCTTTTCAAGTGCAACAACATCCCAACCAAAAATGAACAGCTTCTTCGTTGCTGTGTCGAAGCGTTTTTTTGTGTGTTTTTTTCCCCCCTTGCTCACTTCAAAGTCATTTGTTTACTCTGCTGCCTCCTGACATTGTCTGTGGTAATTAAAGGAGCGCGCTGAAATTTATGGTTTAATTATACGGGCCTTGTTATGCAGAGAGGACCAGGATAAGGTGATATGCTCAATAAAAATAAATAAATTCCGTACGGGTTTATTGAACTTTTTTCTTTTTTATATGCAGAGGCGGCGTCCCTTTTCAGGTGCGTGTGTGTTGGTGTGTTGCATGGTCGCGCTCGCGCACCCTTATGTATGCAAATGCGTGTCCGTTTATTTATGTATTGCCCCACAGGACAGCTGCAGCTCAGTGTGCAGCGCATGAGAGTGAAATATGAAAAAATAAATAAATAAAGAGAGACAGATGAATTGCAATCGATTGGGCCCTGGTTCACTCTATTGATCCCCGAACATGTTAAAGCCTGCTGTACTCCATGAAGGCACTCTCAGTCAGAAAGCCCCTCCACCCATTAACACATGCTTACACTGTGCATACCGCGCCGCGCTGGACGCGGAGGCTGCAGCTCACATGCGGGGGGCTATAAGAGAGTGTGTGAGCGTTATTAGTGTGTGTTTGTGTGGGTCGTTGTGCGTGCTCGGTAATGGAGAGTGATCTTGGCTCTGGCCCACAAGCAGCTTCTCTGAACTGATCTTTGAGTTGGGTATAAATAGTGCTCACTCTATAAATAAAACAGCAGCACCTTTTAGTCACACACACACACACACACACACACACACACACACACACACACACACACACACACACACACACACACACACACACACTCTCTCTCTCTCTCTCTCTCTTTCTAACACACACATTCAGGTCAGGCCTTTGACTTAATGGCTCTCACACCTGTCTGGACACGATCATGTAGACAAACGCTCCCGTCTATACTCTGCCATTCATGCCCGCGTCATTTTTCCAAAGGTCACCGAATGGCGAGTCTTCGGACATATTGACGTGTTTACACGTGTGCGTGACCCGGGCCGACCTTGTTCTGGTTGAGCAACAGATGTCTGACACAAGATTTCAAAATGTGATTTCTGCCAGACGTGTCGCATCCTAATTACAAACTTCTGTGTGTCTCACTGATGGATCCCATTCAGTGGATTAGAACATTATTGAAACGTTCATTTATTTCAGAAGCTTTATCACTGGTTGAAGCACATTATATAAATTAACTCTACATAGTCTGGGGTCTAGTTGATGGATTTTCTGCTTAAAGTATTGCAAACATGACATTTAAAATTAGAATGTGACATTAGACCAATAAAAAAATATATATATATTCTTCATTCCAGCTTAAGGGTTACTTTCCAAAAGACACTTCTCATCTGACAAGTGAGCCTCATCAAAAAGCACATCCTAATTTATTCAGTATGACCGGAGTTCAACAATGTGAACCTGAAGCTTAGATTTTCCGAATTTTGTACAAATGAAAATCTCAAAAGTGTGGCATGCATTTGTATTTGGCAACTTTATGCCAAAATGCCAAAATAAAATCATGTGTCATCATATCCAGCTGTTCTGTGTAAGCCTCGGCAGTGTATTTGAGACAAACAGCAAACAGGTCCGCTGTTTAGAGACGTTTAAGAGTCTCATAGATACTTAAACTTCTACAAGATTCTTTGAACATTATGTAAAATAATGCTCAAGCCATTATTCTACATTGAATAGCGTATGGCTCAATTTTCAAACCTGCCAAGACATGGTAGTCCAACTAAAGTGACAGGAAGACTAAAATCTGACAAGGCAACGGTAGCTCAAGAGGTAGATGTTCATCGTCTGTCTGTCTAAGTTGTTGTGTCACTGGGCAAGACTTATCAGTCACCTAGGCTGGTTGTGACAGGGTCAGGTGGTTATGATGGTATGGCAGTCTGTTAGTCTTGGCCAGGAAATCAATGCATGAATGGATATATAAATGATCCTCTGGATTGGATAAATCATTATTCAAGCATAGGCCTCGAACCGATACCATAAACTCTCCATTGCCACCATGGAACAAGGTGGTGGCAGAATCATGCTGAGCTAAATACAAGACATTCCTGGAAGACCATTTGTTAGAAAACCTGCCTGAGCATTTTGCGAAACATTAATTAGATGCGTGAAGCTGAAATTGCGGCAAAAAGAGTCCTTGTCCAAAGTGTCGACTCAATAGGGCTGAATGCAAATGTACGCCACACTTTTCAGATTGAATGTGTCCTTTTTCTCCCTCTTCACATTTATGCTTCTTGTTGATCTACCATATAGTATCCCAACAAAATACACCGAGGTTTGTGTGAATATCGCTAACAAAGAGTTTTAACTACATACAACCTGACACCTATTTGGGGCATTTGTGAGGTTTAAGCAAGGCCAACTTCTACCCTTGACGTTTAGTTGAATTTGCCGCTCCAGATTTGGAGCAACCTTCTAGAGGCTGCTGCCGCCTCGTCCCCCTACCTGCTCACGAGACGAAAACACACAGTCTGCTGTCGGAGGCATCCGCAGCATGATTTTCCATAATGCCACAGGCCAAGTGTAACTCAACATGACTTGAAGCGTTTGCATAGAGCCACCAGCGCAAACGATTACCAGGAAAGCCGGCGGTTAGCTCGCGGAATATCTGCCAATAAAATAGCATTTCCACACTAATCCTGTTTGCACAGCACTTATTCACTTTCACACCACTCTTTGCATCAGTCTATAATAGCAGCTGTGTGTCTCAGGAGCAACTTGTCCCATCCACCGCCGTCTGCCCCGGCTCAAACTCGAGCTAAGGGTGTTTTTTTTTTTTCTTTTTTTTTTGTGAAACGGCGGGGAGGGGCGGGGAGATAAATTGGTACAGCGAGCTGGAATGCTGCAGTAGTTATTTAAGGCCCTGTAGGTGCTGCCTAGGCCATATGCTCCCATTATTCCGCTTGGGAGGGGCCCATGTGGGCGTATGAGTGAGGCTGAACAGAGGAGGGGGGGGGAGTGAAAAGGAGGAAGGTAGCTGAGGAATTATTTTAAGGAGAACTCTCCTATCAAGCACACAAGGAATTTTAGGCAGGGAGAAGCCTTCGGATGAGATTGAGAACGAATTAGCTGCGAAAGTAAATGATCACCTTCGATCGCTCACCGTCATCTTTGCATTATCCATCCCGTCCAAATCGGACGGAGTGTAACTTGTGAACTTTTGCGGGGGGGAGGGGTTTAGCAGCTAAACATAATGAGGTCCGGATGGAATCCTTCCTTATGAACTTTGTTGGTACTTGTTGATATCCTATGAACTTTGGTTTTCTTTTTTAAAAAGTGGTAGGGATGCACCGATCCATTTCTATTCACTGCCAGTATCGATACAGACACCTGAGGTTTTGTATCGGCTGATACTGATCCGATACAGAAAAACATTGCTGAATTGTCGTCTTTTTAAACACAGAGGTAATTGTACTGAAATACACATTTATTTGATAACTTTGCAGCAGTACAACACACATACCAATAACTTCACAAGCTTGGTCAAACATGTGAAAACAACCTTTATGTGTTCAGTCAGCGCAATGTTGGTAAAATGAACAATAAAGATACTGAAACTGACATAAACCATAAGTTTAGTGCTTTGGTCAAACATGTAAACAATAAACTGCAAGAGACTTTTCAAATGGTTCAGAAAGTCTGATTAGGAATTTTAAATATGATGCAAAATAAACAATAAATTATGACGTCACTCGGAGCACAAAGTATAGAATTAGGCTGTATAGATCTGCCCCTTTGGGCACATTGTCATCAATACCCAAAATCCACAATTTTTGTCAATATCGGGATCGATATTACAATCCGATCAATGCATCTACATTTGCATTCTGACTGGGATGAAACTCCTGCTCTCCTTCAGTTCTGGATCGTCAGACTAAACAGCTTCTCTGCTGCAGATAGCTCAATATTTATCCGTTCGGGAAAACAAGGCCCACACGCAGCCTTTTTGCAGTTTGATTCATATCTCTTTCTCTCTCCCCCCTCTCACTCCCTCTCTCTCTCTCGCCTTATTTCTTCCTCTTCCTCCTATCTGCTCTGTCTCTTGTCAGGATGGGGCCCGCGTTCCTGATCAGGGACATTGCTCTCATGTTAGCCGCTTCACGGGAAGCACATCCCAGCATTCCCTCTGACACGCCGGCAGCGGCATTACCATAATTGGCTTTTCTACATGACGGGACAGAGGAAATAATAATGTCATTTTATTTACAGCCCTCTTGTCCTGGCCCGAGAGCTATCAGCCCGCCCCGCGCCCCCCTCTCCCTCCTTTCCCCCCCACCCCCCTCTGCTCTGCACCATGCGCTGACATACACCCTCCTCCACCTCGTCCTCCTCCCGCCTCCGTCTCATCTCGCCCCATGCCTGCGCCGGGCGCGGGCCGCGTTCTGCCACGGCGTGTAGGTCAAGCGATGGCTTTTTGATCAGCTCCTGTCCGAAGCCATCAGGGCTGAGAGGCACGTAATGGAGAGCGGGGTGACAAACAGAATCTGGGGAAGGAATAAGACTGCCAGTTTCCTATTAGGGGCCCGGCCTAAACGGCCCCGGCCCTCCCCAACCTGTACCCACCACCTACCCCACTATCCCCTGCCACGGACCCACTCCTGCACTGCCTAAATCACATGAGTGAAGGGATGCGTGATTGGACATTAGTGCCGCAAATGACTGCAGTGATTGCCCCCTCTTCCCGAAACCACATCAAATAAATAAAGAAATGTGTGTAAATAAATAGAAGGAGGGGGGGGGGGGGGGGGGGACGTCGGGGAAACGGGGCCCCGGCGGTGGAGGAGTGGGGGGAAGCCGAATCGTTTCATCCCCTATCTCTCCCTCCCTCTCCCGTCTCATCGCCTTTCTGCCTTTCTTATCTGGTTTGTTTGGCTTTGACAGCTGCCAAATGGTGAAGCTCCTCGGGCCTGACAGAGAGTTATATTGATTTAACAACCAGCAGACTCTCAGCAAAGAAAAGGGAAGAGGCAACAGAGAAAAAAATAAAGCCAAGGAGGACGCGGAGGATAGCAAAGTTTTGAAAAGGAGTGATATGTTTCTTGCCAAGAGGCTGACGTGTCTGCTGGTTCTGATTCATTCGGAGTGTTTACCAAAATCAAGACATCCGATGAGTTACGGCGCGCGTGAGGAGTGTTGCAGACATGACCCGACCTGGATCGTGTTCCAGTGAGAGGTTCAGCATTGGTTGGGATTTTAGGCCGTTCAGAGTCGTCAAAAACAAACCAGCGAAGACTTTGTTGCTCGATGAACCTTTCCACAAACCTGCATGTTGATAAAGTTACCTGTTATTGCAGAGTAGAAGAAAATAGATTTTTTCAGACTGATCGTTAAATTCCAGTGTGGATAAAGAACGTTTCTTTGCCTATGTGCTCATCCGTCGTCGTTTTTGGCGGAAAACCATCGTCCTGCCAATGGGGCAACATGGTGGTGGCAGCATCTCAGATTGGGATGCAGAGACAGGGAATCTGGTCAGAGTTGCTAAGAAGACGAACGGAGGTAAAGACAGGGCAGTTCTGGGGGAAAAATAGCTGTTAACCAGAAGACGTGAGACAGGAGTGGAGGTTCATCTTCTAGTAAAACAACAAACCTAAACGTACAGCCAAAGCTACAGTGGAATGGAGCCTGTTTGCATCCAACTGAGAACGCGTGGCATTACTGCAAATGTCTGAATAGCAATAAGAAGCTTATTTCTATTTGTGAAAACAACATTGCACTTTACTATAGTACACCTCCACTGAAGTAGTCCTTCTGGAACACTTTCATTTATATAATAATAAAGACAGAACCCAAACACATACATGGATTCTTGTTAAAGTTCTTATCCAAGGTAATGGGTGGTTGTATCTGTGTTATTCTATGTAGCTGGAGACAGAAACCTTTGCAAGAGCAAGTCAGTGTTATTGTGTGGTAGGCTATTCTAAGACATCTCTACAGCATATTCAGCACATGACATTTTTCAAAAAGTTTCATGTGTTTTATTCCGATTTTATGTAATAGACCAACACAAAGTAGAGCATAATTGTGAAGTGGAAGGAAGATGTTGTACGTTTGCAACATCCGTTTTCAGTTGTTTTTTTTCCCCCCCACCCACAGATTCTCAACTGGTATTTGACTGGGTCACAGTAACACAGGAGTCTTCTCTGCCATGAACCGTTCCTCTGCTGCTCCAGCTGGATGTTTAGGGTTGTTCTGTCTGCTGGAAGGGAGAATCGCCTTCTATTTACCTGCTTCAATCTGCCCATCAACTCTGATCAGCTTCACTGTCCCTGCTGAAGAAAGGTGTCGTCACAGCACCATGCAGCCACCACCATGTTTCACTGTTAAAGCTCCCACACGCTTCATCCGCAGTGTCAAAATGGAAAATTCCTCCATTTTCAAGTGGTGAAAATTGTCACTTTATTCGACGTCAGGCCTGGGTCCAACTATTTCCACAGACCTATGTGCAAAGTGTTGTGTGATTGGGCAGAGGTTTGCTATTGTGTGTGGTTTTTTTCTAGAAATGCACACAGACAGCAAAGTTTATATTTCTCTTGAATTAGTCAACTTCCACTATCTCCTAGGTGATCTGTGCCATTGTATGAAAGCTGTGCGCAAAAAGAAACATGCCAAAACCACGTTACCCTTCGTCGACTGCTCACCTTTGAATGAAGTACATAGGAACGTTTAGTCTGTTTAGGGTAATGACCTTTGTTTTGGATGTAGACCGCAGGTCTCCAACACTCGAGATCTACTGTCCTACAAGGTTTAGACGCAGCTCAATCAAACAATTGAAATACCTTGTCAGCATACCATCAAGTTTGGCAAAGACTTTCCAACAAGCCATTAACCGATTCAGCTGTGTTGGCGCAGGGTTGCATCTAAAATCTGCAGTGCAGCGGATCTTGAGGACCAGGGTTGGAGGCCCCAGAGGTAGACGTCTTGTCCCGTGAGGTGAAAAAACACCAAGGGCTGTGAGAACCTGTGCAACAAACTCGGCTACAAAATAATTTTGTGTCTTATTGTGTCCCTCTTTATCAGTACAGCGTTAGTAGTAGATCAGTGAGAGAGGGGTGGTAATTATGTATTTTCTGGGCGTGTGATGGTTCTGATCTGGCTTGGCTGGTGGCGGCCTTGATCGCTGCCGCTTCTGACAGCGATTCCGCCGTCCCGTCCTGGCCGCACTGCCGCCTGTCTACTTGACGGCGGCGAGTCCCCGAGCAAAAGTGACAGGCGCTTTTGGCGCCCGTGCAGATGGCCCCGCTCACAGGCATCACCCACTCTGCAGACCAAACCACCAGGGACGGCCCCTGCCAGCACCGTGCCCCTTCCTTGAGCCCCGTCCTCGCCGCTGCCGATGCTCGCTTGTGCCTATGTGCGCCCAGAGCCAGACAAGAGGGTGTGGGAGGTGGAGGAAGTGAGAAGCCTAATCTGCTCGCCAGGCAGAACCAGGCATCTTCCAAGTTGCGGTGATTGAGCTGATGTGCAGCTTTTGATAGTCTCTCTTCATCACGTGCCGCGTTTCATCGTCCCGTCCGAACAGATGCAGATGAAGCGATCAGGCTCATGCTAACCACATTTCATCACTAATATCGCTCGCTGGTGGCGTGCAAAGCCGCCCACTTTGCTGCCTGTGATTCTTACAGATGTCGGTTGCTGCCAGTCTTTTGTCTGCACGCTTTTGATATCTCCTCTCTTTGTTGTTTCCATGACAACATGGCAGGACAGGAATTGATTGACAGGGATCGTCAAAGGGTTCCCTGGCGACCTGCTCATCGCTGCAAGCCCCTCCCTGGCGCATTCTGGGGTTTTTTGTCACTCACCCAGGGATATTTCTGATCTGCCGTTTCTCAACCTGCTCTCTGTGTGTGTTAAACACTGCCAAATATTTGGGTTTAGCTTCTCTTTTTTTAAAAAATGATTTCTTTTTGGGTACAGCAGACATGGGTTGCTCACACAGGTAATTCCTATCGCGTGTTTGCACTGTGCCGCCGAGCTGGTGAAGAGCGGACAGCCATTCTCCGGGATGCGTTTGTGTTTTTTGTTTTTTTCTTCTTTTTTTTGTTTTAAATGGCTGATGCGTATTGATAGCCCGCTTCTCTGGCAACGTGTTATGGGAGAGGAGAGGTGCTGGAACAGAAGACACTCTGCAGATGTGTTGTAGGGAGAACAGCACATAATGCTAATCTGCTGTGTTAGGGATTTTCAGGAGTTTTAGAAACTGTCTCAGTCTCAGTCTGTCAGTTGGATTGAAGCGCAGCCAGGTTCTCCTGTAGTGCTCTCATTTCACAGAAATCTTGTCAGGCGTTAGGGGAGTATGTTGCTCATTTGGGGGAGGGATGTATCAGTGGGTACCCGGCGAACTCAGACTTATAGGCAACATTATGGCTGGTGGCTGCTGGGTTCGCGCTCTACAAGCAAACGTATGAAGTGTAAAAAGTGCATACATAGATATGCACGGGAAGGTAAACGTGCGGACAAACTCGCATTTACACGCGCACACACACACACATACGCATCATCATCATCATGCAGTCACAGTTGATGGTGCAGCTGCTCACCTTCCCCCACCCCCTCCTCCACCCATCTCCTCTCAGGCAGCAGTAAATGGTGCCAGTGTATATATATCAGGTATTATGTCCACTTAGATTATGATGTGACAGGTTAGCGTGCCGTTTGAAGATGACAGCACATCTGTTTCATCAGGAGAGACTGATACTGGCATCTAGGACGCACATCTCACCATGCAGGAAGGAGATAAAGGAAGAAGCTAGGGGGCTGTCTTTCCTGTCTCCCTGCTTCACTCACTTACTCCTCTCCCTATGTTTTTTTTCCTTTCCCTTCTACAGCCCTTCCCTCCACCATCTCCTCCTGCACACTTTTCCTTTCTTCCCCACGTCTTTTCATTCACTTATCCCTTCCTTACTCGCTCGCTTTCTTGCTCTGTAGCTTACAGATGCTTAGCTAACTACCACAAGCATGTGGATGCACACGTCTTTTCCAGGGATGGGTTTTGTGGCCGATTTCCGGTTACGGGTTATCTTTTAACATCTACGCGTTGCCTGATTAGCGTTCATGACTCTTGGTCAGAGAAGTGTATCCTACCATAGCTCAAATGTAGGAGACTCATTCGACTCTTAAGACATTTTGAAGACTTAAAAGGATAAAACAGGACACGTTTGTTGTTTTACACTTAGCCTTCTTGTCATCTGCTGAGTAAGTTGTCAGCATGTTCATTCTTACTTTTTTGTGCTTCGTCTCACTTCATTTTCAAACTCCTCAATCGTTCCAAAAATAACTAGTTTTGAGTCTCTTTACCATAGTAACTGCTTCCACCCAGAGGAAGGTTGTTCATTCACTTTACAACCGCAGAGCCTGACAACACGCAGGTATTCTGCTGTCAGGATTAGCTTTAGAGACCAAGATTGTGTGTGCAAACAAGGATTTTGACTTCAGTGTTCAAGCTTAGATTTTCAAATCCAGACTTGTTTTTCTTGACCAGTTTTTTTGTAAAACATTAACCTGCAGATACAGATTTTACCTAATTCCAGGCGTGGTTACGGTAAAGGGTAGGCTAATCATTTGTGTGTCAGAGAAAATTTGCAATGAAATTACAAAACAAAGCATTCACTATCACTAAATTGCTTAATATGTTGGGCAGCTGGCATAATTAGCTGTATTTTTTCATGAATTTAGAACCTTTAACTGTCATCCTCAAAACAGTTTGCATGTAAGTCAACAGGACACTGGACACCGGTTAAGGGGTGTTTAACCAAAAGGCTGCAAGCATGTTACAGGACAGTAACATGTTAGTTGAAAGCTGAAAACTCAAAGTAATAAAACAGAACAACTTTGGTGCAGTGCATTTAGCCATTATGCTATCTAGTGACGTCTCACCCCCTGTTTAAATCAAGATGAATTGTGAATGAGTGATGAATTAGAAATAGCTGTCTTTCAAAGGGTTTCATACACATTTAACTTCTACTGTTTTTGGTAATAAAGTAAAAGTGCGAGTCTCCACACCAGAGACTGTGCATCCTGGTAGAACCCGAGTGTGGAGCATTTACAGGTCAGCAAAAAAAAAAAAACTAGCTACGGGTCAGGACAGATAGACATTTTCTAACTCATTTCTTGATACATCTGTAAAAAAATCAACCCAAAATTTGTGAATTACAAAAAGCTAGACTATCTCCAAAGTAAAATTTTACTTATTTCAGCTACCAGTTTCTGATGGAACTTAAGTGTGTGAAGATGGGGACTTTATGAAACCTGATGAATAAAATGAAGTAAAAATATTGGAGAAGAGAGAAGGAGGGGGGGGAGTTGAGCATGCAGCTGGGCTAACAAGGCCAAACAGCCAGTGATTTCCTGGGGAACATGAGACACGTGTGGAAGAATAGATAGCTGAGAAGGAAAAGGACAACTGTCAGAAGCTCAGCGATTTATTTTTCCCTTGGAGGCTTTTTTCACCACTGCCTCTCAGAGCCACATGTGTGTAAAATACACACAAGCTCACGCATGCACACAGTCACGCAAACACACACACACACACAGACACTCTGGAAGAGAATAAAAGCCTGCATTTCCATCATTGACTATTCACTCCTCGTTATTTTGTCAGTGGTCCTGTTAGTGTGGCGTTAATTTTTAATTTCACAGAGCTGACCTCTTTTTTTCCCTCTCTTTCTCTTTTCTGCATTCCAGCATACATGCCCGAGGATGAGCTTAAGGCAACCAGTCATGACGAGGAAGAGCACCTGCAGGATGATGGCCTCTCTTTAGACGGACAGGACACGGAGTTTCTGTGCAATGACGAAGAGGAGGATGCGGACGGAGGCCAGCCACCTAGCTACAGAGACTCTCCACTTAGCAATGGTACTAACCCAGACGCCGGATACGGGTCCCCACTCAGTGACGCTAGCGACAGACTTGCAGATATCAAGAGCACCTCTTCCAGGGATGGTCAGGAGAGGGAAGGCTCTGCTCCGCCCTACCGTCCCAACAACGGCCTGTCTTTCCAGGACAGCCTGGCACAGATGAAAGCCGTCTATGCAAACCTCATCTCAGATGCCTCTTGGTCTAGCATCACAATGGACATCATGAAATCGAAGCCTGCTGCAGCCGGCAGTGTCAACACTGCCCACACGACTCCAGAGTCCGTCTCTGCCGTCTCTGTCTCGCCGACTACAACCACAAGCAAGAGCAGTGTGGTGAACATGGTCAACAGTCACCACAATGGTAGAAGCTCCACCAACACTGTCAACCACACAGGCAACGCAAGTGCCAACACCAACGGTACGACAACTAGCTCCACAAGCAGCCACAGCGCGACGAGTAGCAGTGGAAGCAGTGCCGGTGGAGCCAGCAACGGAAGTGGCGTCGCTTACGACTGGCACCAGGCAGCGCTCGCCAAAACTCTTCAGCAGACCCCATACCACCTTTTACCTGAGCCTAGCCTCTTCAGCACAGTGCAGCTCTACCGGCAGAACAACAAGCTCTATGGCTCTGTTTTTACTGGTGCAAGCAAGTTTCGCTGCAAAGACTGCAGCGCCGCTTATGACACGCTAGTGGGATTGACAGTTCACATGAATGAGACGGGCCACTATCGCGATGACAACAAGGACAAAGAGGAGGACCAGGGCAAGCGCTGGTCCAAACCACGTAAGCGATCCTTGATGGAAATGGAGGGGAAGGAGGATGCTCAGAAAGTACTGAAGTGTATGTACTGCGGACACTCGTTTGAGTCCCTACAAGATCTCAGCGTACACATGATTAAGACCAAGCATTACCAGAAAGTGCCTCTCAAAGAACCTGTGCCAGCCCTGGCTACTAAGCTGGTGCCAACTTCAGCTAAAAAACGTGCTATTCAAGATGTTATAGTCTCTCCATGCTCCCCAGACTCCATCCATGCTGGTAGTGGTGGTGGTGGTTGTGTGTCTCTTGGGGATATGGGCAAAGACTCAAAAGCTACTGCTAATCCCTATGTGACGCCGAACAACCGCTATGGCTACCAAAATGGTGCCAGCTACACATGGCAGTTTGAGGCTCGTAAAGCGCAGATCCTTAAATGCATGGAGTGCGGGAGCTCGCATGACACACTACAACAGCTGACTGCCCACATGATGGTTACAGGTCACTTTTTGAAGGTTACAAACTCTGCATCTAAGAAGGGCAAACAGTTGGTCTTTGATCCAGTGGTGGAAGAGAAGATTCAGTCAATCCCACTACCACCAACCACCACCAGACTCCCTGTCCCCAGTACTGTAAAATCCCAACCAGTATCCCCTGCCCTCTCCTCTGGCTCCGAGGATAAAAGGGAGGGATTAGACGATGAAAAACTTGAAGGATGTGAGCCTATTGAGAAAAAAATCAAGGAGGAGAAAGATGACGCAAGTGAGAAATCAGAAACTGATACTACATCTTATAAATACCTTAGAGAAGAAGATTTGGAGGAAACGCCTAAAGAGGGTTTAGATATACTAAAGTCTCTCGAAAACACTGTATCCAGTGCCATCAGCAAGGCCCAGACGGGCACTCCCACATGGGGTGGCTATCCTAGCATTCATGCTGCCTACCAGCTGCAAGGTGCAATTAAAAGTTCAGCTACTGTCCTTCCCCCAACCGTCCAGAGTGTTCAGATGCAGCCAATGTTTAATAGTGGGCTACGAAGTCTTGTGAGTGACTCCAACTCCGTCATCCACTCCCCTCGTAGCCCTTCCTCCCCGACTCTCCTCAGGAGCAACGTCACTGCCATGGAGGAGCTTGTTGAGAAAGTGACAGGAAAAACTGCCACCGTGAAGAAAGAAAAGGAGGAAAAGCTGGTCAGTCTAGAGCGTTGTAGGCCACCGTCATTAGTGAAATCGCCCTCTCCTGCACTGAGAGAGCAGAGAGAGAAATTACCGTCCCCAAACGACCTTTCTGTAGGTAAACTGTCTGGCTTGAGAAGTATCAGCCCAGGTAGTGTAGACTCTGAGCTTATTTGTAAGAAGGAGCCCAAAGAGAGTTTGTTGGATGGCCACAGCAACACTTCAAAAAATGGCTCAGAGGCATCCCAGTCTCCAGTAACAAATGGGAACAGTCTTGGCATCATCACAGACCACTCACCTGAAAGTCCTTTCATCAACCCTCTGAGTGCACTCCAGTCAATCATGAACACGCACCTGGGGAAGGCTTCTAAACCTGTGAGTCCAGCAGCGGATCCGTTGTCCATGCTTTACAAAATCAGTAACAGCATGATGGACAAACCAGCTTTTACCCCAACTCCTCAAAGCAAGGCAACTGAGCCCGTTAACCACTTTCAGCTGTATGAAAGTAACGACCAGCCCATAGACCTGAGCAAAAATAAAGCCACCACTAATAGCAGCAACAATTCCAACAGCAGCAGCGTGTTGCTGACCAACAATAGCGTAAACGGCAACAAGCCCCTTATCTCCCTCCCTGAATCTGTCTCCTCTCCTCTGAGAGAGAATGCTCTAATGGACATTTCGGATATGGTGAAGAACCTCACAGGACGACTGACGCCCAAATCGTCAACTCCCTCCTCCATCTCAGAGAAGTCTGATGCCGATGGCAGTGCGTTCGAGGATGCCCTTGAGGACCTCTCGCCGGTACAGAAGAGGAAAGGGAGGCAGTCCAATTGGAATCCTCAGCATCTTCTCATCTTGCAAGCACAGTTTGCCTCTAGCCTGAGGGAGACCCCCGAGGGCCGTTACGCAATGACCGACCTGGGCCCTCAGGAAAGGGTCCACATCTGCAAATTCACAGGGCTCTCGATGACCACCATATCTCACTGGCTGGCAAATGTGAAGTATCAGCTGAGACGGACTGGGGGCACCAAGTTTCTCAAGAACATGGACTCATGCCAGCCCGTGTTCCTCTGTGGCGACTGTGCCTCTCAGTTCAGGACTCCCTCCTCCTACATCGGCCACCTGGAATCTCACCTGGGCTTTAGCCTGAAGGACCTGTCCAAACTGTCAACGGAGCACCTACGGGAGCAGCAGGCTGCCTCAAAGGTGATCACAGACAAAATGACATTCGGCAGCCCACTGTCAGCCTTGACCACACCGGAGGACGACACGGGCTCTGTGTACCAGTGCAGACTTTGCAATCGGACATTCGTCAGCAAACACGCAGTCAAACTGCACCTCAGTAAGACCCATGGCAAGTCTCCAGAGGACCACCTGGTGTTTGTCACTGCTCTGGAGAAACTGGAGAAGCTCGACAAAATGGAAAAAGTTTAATCAAGCAAATCCGTGAGCTGCTGAGGGAAAAGACTGACAGCTGTGGAACTGACTAGAATTTCATTGCACTAAAATGACATTGTTCACAGTTACTGCACTGGGCCGAACTGAGCCGCCAGAAGAAAGAAAAAAAAAAAAAAAGAAAAAAAAAATCAGTCTTACTATTTTTAGTTGACGACTGCCTGACTGGACCATTTCTTTCAATGTTGTTTTATTTGTTTTGTTATGTTTTGCCAAGCTTTTTTACACTTATTTTGTAAAATATTTATATGCTATTTGTCTGACCTGTGCATGTATTTTAGTGAAACAAGGTTAAAAATGAGATTTCAATCTGTTCATGGCTAAAATACAACTACTGCTTCGATGGCGAAGGTGGCATAAAATTGTTGGAAGTCAGGACTGTGTAATACTTGATATCAAGAAGAGGAACAATTAAATGTGTACGCCAAAAGAATGAAAGGAGGATGTACCCTGAAAGACTGAAGTACAGTAGCACCTTAGTCAGTTCAATTTGTGAAGAGAACATGTTTTCAAATATCTTGCATTTCTTAAAATCTGATTTGGAAAGATCCGAGGATTATCATTCCCACCTTCCCAACTCCTCTTCCTTATTATTATTTTTTTTCTCCACTTTTTTTTAAATATTGAATAGCCTGCTCATAAATCTGTTGGTGTATTTAAAGAAAAAAAAAGATCATTTGGAAAATTAAAATGCTGCTTCTTGGTTACAAGTCAATCGGTGAAAGTGAACAGCCATCGGTATGCAAGTTTGCTCTTGGAAAAAAGAAAAGAAGAAACTTTCCTTGCTGTGAAGCATCACTTTATAGCAATTTTCCAGTTGTATGGTTTGTTACGAGTTTCTCTTTCTAAATTGTGTCGCTTTCTTCAGCTGTAAAGAGAACAGTCCGTTACATGTAAATGACCACCAGTGAAATGTCAGTGCTCCATGAGACATATCTTATACCATTTAAAAGGCTCCACTTTCTTTGTATCTTAAGGTGTGTGCATTCTCTAACTTTTATATTGTCATTTTATATAGAAAAATGATTAAAAAAAATAGCATAAAAACAGATGGTGTACATAAATATATGCTGTAGAGCTACAAAATGTCATTTTTTAAAGAAAATACAAATTAAGCTACTTTGGCTCGGTTTACAGAAATGATTTTAATTATACTTGCATCCAATTTGATGCATGAAATGGTGTGGAAAAATAAATAAGCGATGCACAATGACTATACATTTCAATGTTTTATTGACAATATTGTAAAAAAGAAAAAGGAAAAAAAAAAGAAACAAAACAAACTTTTTAGCACCGGTTAGTTTGTTTCCTTTTCTTTCTCAATTGTAAAATAAACCCCAAAGCAGTTGTTAACAGTCAGATATTTGTGGTTGTGTGTTCTTTTGGTAGCGGTGGTGAAATAAATCTCAGCTTTGTAGATATTTGCTCTCAGGCAAATTAAAGCATTCACATCCATGTCAAATGCTAACCCAGTGTAACTGGATTTCTTTTTATGGTTTTTCTGAATACAGGCATTGCAGAGGTGCCGTTTAAAATGGACCCCCTCCCGTTTTCTGCCTCTTTTAACTTGTAGCCAGATTTATTTTTTATTTTTTGGCAAGAATAAAAAAAATAAGAGGGTGAAGTCGTTAGTGTCATACTTCTAACTGATGACGGAGCTGCATCATACCGCCAATGATTATGATGATAAAAGTGACGAGGATGATAAGCCTGTAAGGGGGCCTATTGTATTCTCAGAAACCCATGCTAGGCTTGTGACTGACTTTCAGAGGGCCATTCTGAATGAATCAGTGTTGTATTAATGAAAGCTGTGTACTTTTGCATTTCTTCTTAGAATAGGATCAGATGGGGTGTCTGCCTAAGACAGACTTGGCAATAAGGATGTTGTTATTTAAGAAGATCTCAACAAATACTGACGGAGTCATTGGCACCCCTGTTATGGACATTTTCTCCCCTTTTTTTAGCACAATCTCATCCAATAAATGCATTTATCTAGTAGGGGGTAAAAAAAACATGTTTTTAGCTAAATCCGTGTTGGAACAATTGTTTCTTTTACAAGTAGTGATTATGCAAAATGTCACAATGTAAAAGCATACATACAGAAGGATCTTTGCATAATCTCTCCAGAATTTCATTTCTTCTCTTAAGGTGTACTGAACTGAGGTTAATATGTGTCTGAATAACAACATTTGTGTCAATTTTACCATATCTATATGTTTATGAGAGGTTTTCTAGGTAAATAACGTATTTGTCTGCTTTTGCATACACTTCAACTTAAATGCCCAGCAGCTTTTAGGAAACACAAGTTTGTGTCAAAGGAATGGAAAACATACAACTTAATGTGGGAGTGACCACAACCTGACAATTCCCCCTTGCTTGGACCTAGTTTATGGTTGGATTTTATTTAGTTTTTATTCATTAAATGCATTCAAGTTTAAGGGTATTACCAAAAGTTTAAGGATAAAGTTTAAGGATGTATTCAGATAAAGCTGAATACAGATGTAAATTGCATAATGCATAAACTAGGATGATTTTGAAACCCCCTACATTTTCAGTTGGATTCAAAACGCTACCCTCTATCAAGAAACCATCTTTTATGTGTAATAGTCCTTAAAACAAACAAACCAACAACAAAAAAACTGCTCAAGGTCAACAAGTCTGACAAAAGCCAGTCACTGAAAAGAATTTCAGAAATGTTCAGTGTCCAATTACACAACCGTAACAAGCGACATTTAATTTAAACCATGGTCCACGTCGCTACCTTGGGTGCCAACAGCTTCCTCTCTGTGCAATTTCATACCGCATTTTGCATCATCAATAATCCCGAGACAAATATCTGAATTATCGAGGGGAGAAAAAAAAAAAACTCCTTTGAAAATTCCCCGATTCCCAAATTCAGAATTCCCAGATTAAGATCAATTCATTCCACCTCATTGGGAGGGAAACTATGCAAACATAAAGAAACGACTGCAGAAAGAGAAATCTGGACTCTGTTTTCCATTCAATCCTTTTGTTTGGTTATGAGCTTTCTTCTGGGGGCGGGGGGGGGGCGCGGGGGCGCCGGGCGGGGGCGGGGGGGGGCGCGCGGGGGGGGGCCCCCCCCGGGGGGGGGGGCGGGCCCGGAGCGGGGGCGTCCCCACCGCGGGGGGGGGGCGTTCCCACAGCGGGGGGGCG
>CAEGAF010110878.1:0-10021 GCA_903067075.1 Micropoecilia bifurca
GAGCCAATGATCGGCCGATCCCGATCATCACCGATTTCACGGAAATCGGCCGATTATGATCGGTGACCGATCGATCGGCTCACCTCTACTGGAGGCAATCACCCAAATTGCTGTAAAATTTCAAAATAATACCCTAAGCAGTCTTCAGTATCCTTGTTAAAGCTGGTCATGCTTAGAGGTAAAATAAACTGCTCCATACTGTCAGTAATGAGGGCCATGATATGTGCTGGTGTGTCCTCCAGCTTTAGGAGTGGCAGACTTCAGACACTCCAAGGCCATCCAAAAGTCTGGTCCTCTAAGCCAGGCATGGCTGCCAGCTGTTGTCTGTTGTCCTGTACTGAATGCTCAAGTTGTTCCTGTCCATGTGCCATCCTATAAAGCCCAGAAGCAGGGACAAACAACAGTACAGAGGAAGAGGACTGATTCAGTGCTGTCCTTTGTGAATAACTATCTGGTGTAAGCGCCACTAAAGCCACTTGTGCCCAACATTTAGAGGGTTCTGTTTGGTCTTTTTTCAATTTTGTTGCCAGGTAATTTTGTTTTGCTTTGGATATAGGAATAACTGTAATTTTGTCTTTTCTTGTGTCTTGATGCATTGAGAATGACTTTCATATTACAAGTTTCAAGATGCATACAGTAAATGCAACTTTCGGTCACTATCCAATTTGTAAAGAATAAGTTAGTGTGTGCTGTTTTTTTCTGTCTTTCAAGGTAAAAATCAGCAGACATGGCTCTTTGAAACATATCAATGATACTGTATCTGTTTTCAAAATGTGATGTTTAAAGCTACAGTCTGTTTCAGCAAAGGAATGACAGCATTCCAACCAGGTGAACGTTGGGTCTTTTTTCCTTCTGGGCTGCTGGAGACTCTTTGTTCTGCTGACCTTTTGACCAGAAGGTGAAACTCCCTGGAGGAGTTATAGTACATATAGTTAATTGTTTGCAGGCGTAGAATGACTTGGTCCATGTCTCAGGAGCTTCTTAAAATGCCTGATTTTCCCCCACAATTCTAATTTTCACAGGTGCTACTTTTTCTGTTTTATTTTCTTTTACTTCCTTTTTTTGTTCTCATGCCTTATATATACCAAACCAGTAACACGTCCAGAGCAATGCAGAAATGCCTTGTAAAGATGTTGACTGGAACTAGTAAGAGAGTATGATTACCGACAGTAGAACAAATTCATACATGGCGACTCACAAAGGAAGGGTCATATGTTGCAGTTATAGGTGGTCAGGTAGACGCTGTGGACGCAGGTTTGTAGAATGAATTATGATTTTAATGAGGAAGTGTACAGAGAATTCAGGCAGCACAGGTGAGCGATGAGACAAGGTAAACACATACACTGGCAGCATTGGTGGTACTAAACAACAGCACAACAGGTTGGTAAAGACACGACTAGGATCCGACAAAGAGCAGGGGACACAGGTGGGATTAAATACACAGGGAAGGTAATCAGGGGAAACTGTGCACAGCTGGGATCAATCAAGGGGTGAACAAGACGACACAGGAACTAAATAAGCACACAAAAAACCAAAATTGTCACAGTACAGCTCCCTCAAAGGCGGCTTCAAGACGCCCAAAACAAAAACAACCCTACCAGGGTGGGCAGAGGGGTGCCAGACGGAGGGTCAGAGTCCAAATAAACACAAAGAAAACAAACTCAGTCCACAACAAAAAACAACCCAACAAAGTTAGGCGGAGGGGCACCGGACAGGGGGCCAGAGTCCCCCGTCCGGGACAAACTCAGTCCAAAACTAAACAAAATGGTCAGGATGGGGCCTGCCACAAAAATTGCAGCAGGTGGCGATGAAATAGGCAGACCCATGGAGGTGGATTCAGAGGCCGATAACGGTGCAATCCCACGAAGAGGCGGAGACTCTTTAGACTCTTTAGAATGACAAAAGACAAATTTTGTCAGAAATATTAACCACCATGAAGGTTTTAAATATATTAAAATTTGGCGAAAGTCAAGTCCGACAGTTTGTTTATTTTTTATTAAGACATAGAATAGACGTTTGCATTAGAATAACAGCAAGAGTAACAAAAAAAACTTAAGAATTTATTTTGTAGGGAGAAATAAAGCTCTTTGTAATGCCTCAGTTTTTGGGAAGTTTTTTAAAGCAGCATTTATAAAAACGTCCGGAAGACTTTCAAGAACGTTCAAACAACATTCGGAAGTACGCACTTTGTATAAGAAGTGAAAAATAAAAATCTGATAAAAAATAATAAGTCATAAAAGTTTTAAAGATATAAAAACTAAATGAAATGAAATGAAATGACAGCAAAAAAAGAAAATTATTTGGGAACAAATGTTCAGAGTGAATGTTCAGACAACATTTGCTGAACGTCAGGTCCAAACATTCGACGTTCGACTTTCAGACTACGTTCACGGACGTAGTCCGAACATTTTCTTGCTAGCAGGGATGCGAGTGTTTACTATTGACTAAATGTGAAATCATAACGTACTGAATTTCTCTTCGTCCTGGTGGACTCTGTAAGAGTCAGGTCTGAAAAAAATAAAAGATGCAAGTATTTTTAAGAGTTCAGAACATCACATGTAATAAAAAAATTACAATACGAAATCTCACCCTAAATCTCACCCTTGTTTTGGCATTATGAAAACGACAGACCGCTTCTATAAAAAACAAAGCAACTCGCCTCGCTCCACGTGCTGCTAGTCGTAAAAACTTTCTTACCGTGAGTTCGGTCTTGTTGAACCGCCGCGGTGTCATCTGTTGTTTTCCGCTAGAATATTCCTTAATATCAAAATGATACTAAAAAACGTAACTCTGTGAAATAGTACATTTTCCACCATTTCACACAACGCACAGACATTTTCGTTCATGTTTAGCAGTAGCACTCGTTGGCACGGTGCAAATCTTCCTCTGGGCGACTACTTGACCAACTATGAAAGCGCATTACTGGAGTGTTACATGAAAGTTGAAAATACATTCTAAAATGTTAATTTTTCAAAAGTTACGTGACAGTATATTTTATTTTTATTATAATTAATTGCTAAAATGTTTTTAAATGTGTAGATGTTTATTTACTCAATTCTACTTTGAGCTGACTTTCTGGGTCCAAAATAGCATGACTCTGTGTCTTTAAAGCAATCAGTGAACATTAACATTTAGTTTGGATATTATTAAGAAAAAATTTTCTGTACAATGAACCACTCTGGAACATGGTTTTTAATTATTATTTTTGATGAAGTTGTGCAATGATAAATCTTCAAATGGAAGGAATGTCAAAGTAAGATCATATTTCACAAGTCTATTGTATATATTCATGCATATACTGCTTTTATATAATCAATTCAACCAAAACTAAGTTTTTCAGTGCTCCTAACACACATGCAACACGAACATGTACTGTATTTACATCTCCATTTGAAGGAGCACATGTTGGAATACAGGCTTTTTTGAGCCAGTATTCCAGTATTTGTGATTAAATACTGAGAATGTTTAATCACAAAGTCCAGATTAGGAGACAATTTCAGAAGAGTCAACAACAACTTAGTATGCCATGAACATCTGCCTGTGATACTATAATGACCAAGATTTTACATGTGCAAATGATTGGAACTTTGTCATGATGACACAACCGATGCTTTATGTAAAGCTCAGAGTTTCACGTTGGCAGAAACACTTCTGTCTGAATTCCGTCACACAACCTTGGATGAGCTTGACAGACATGCAATGTTGACAATATATCATCAGATTTACCCTGAAAATTGTACTTTGATATGCAGACTTAAGTGTTGAGGTTCCATCCCTAAGTTGAGCTAAGTGTGTTCAGTGCTGGATGGTGAATGTCACACTAAATGTGTTCTATTTGTGTGACTTTGTAACATCAGAACATTTTCAGCATTAATGCCTGTTTTATACTTAAATCTCATTATTTCTCAATAACACCAAGGAGTTTTGTCCAGGTCCTGGAACTAGTAAACAGGTGAACAGAAGGTAAAATGGGTTATAGCTACAACAGGAATTAAGAGTCATAAGGCCAGTGCTCAACAGGGCACTGGCACACAGGGGAACATGGACACACAGCGTTTTTGGCCATTCTTGGCAGTGCCCTACAATTTTACACTCTGGCAAAAACCTCTTGCCGATTGCCTTCAATCCCCATGTGCACAGCAGAACTAGGTGTCAATAGCTGTCAAAAATCCCACTTTTCATTCAGTGTCTTCTTCTTCCAATGTTAAGTCTTTATTAGAATTTAAAGTTTATTAATTTCTGAGAATGTGTTCATGGATTATTTTGCCATTACCATTAAATTACCTGAAAATGATCTCAAAACAACAATATTATTGTAACAATAATATTGTTGTTTTGAGATAATTTCATTGTGTATTACAACAACTTCTGGGACAATTTATTGTCCATAAAATTGATGACAGGCTTACATATGGTATGATGACAGTGTAGTTCAGGCATTTGGCCGTAATGACTGTCATTACATTTGGAGGCACAGAGCACCTTCCTATCAGCAAAGTATGGAGGAGGAAGTGTCCTGCTATGGGAGGGACTGCTGCACTTCACAGATTTGATGGCATCATGAGGAAAGAACAGGCTGAATTTTTCATAATTCCATTAAAATATTGGAAGAAGCTCGTTAAGGATGTCCAAATCTCTAAATGTCTACCAGTATTCTACACATATTGTATGGTGTACTCAATAAAAATGATCAATAGTTAACCTGATTTTTTAAATTACTATTTTATGTCAAATATGCAGTAGATCCCAACAGTTTGGGAGTGAAAATCGGCTGCAGTTGGAAGATCTAAGCTCTTCAAGGAAACCAGATTTATGCTTAAATGACTCAAGGATTGAGTTTTTCTGACTTCTTTTTCTGTTTCAGTTTATTTTTATTGTCTTGTCTTGTCAACAAGTGAGATTGTTTTTGAATCCATTAATTCATGGCTTGTTTTTTCAGTTTTCGTTTGAGAATTGGCTCTGAACGCTGATGCCATCCGTTCTTAGTTGTGCTTTTTAGTGGCCTCTCTCCACAAGACAACAAGTTGGTTGACTTGTTTTCTCGTAAGCATGAGCTCATCTTAGCAATTCCATTCCCTAGTCATTTATCCAAGCACCCTTCAGCCAGGGGTCTGTGTTTTAGAAATGACGTTTTGATTCATCTGCACAGCGTTAGAACCGCCTTCCATGTTCTACACTGATCAATTTGTTTATCTCCACCAGGGATGTTATTGACTAGTTTTTGCATGATTGGTTCCTACAACAGAAACAAGTGTCAGACTGCATCTGTAGTTGTTTCCATTCAGTTGGTTGGTTGGTTGGTAATAAAAAATGTTGAGTTATAGCATGAAACTTCAAAAATGAAAGAAGATATAGCACAGTTGGTATTCTTTAATGGAGTAAAGAATAATATATGATTTAACAGTATATGAATAAATATATTTTTCAATAAGTACGTCTTTCCAGCATTCACTCAGTTTCCCACATCGAGCTCTTTTTCCTTGACTCAGAACGTCCTGCTTCATTGGTCAGCCATGATTGGCTGGCAGCTGTGATGTGGATCTTCATGACTGATTTATTTTGCTTTGGTGACGTTGAGAAAAACGTGGTGTGACCTTCCATCTCCACTGCAGTTTTAACACACTTGATGTTCACATTTGTGGGAAGCTTCCTTCTCCGTTTAAAGCTGCAGTATGTAACTTTTATAAAAAAAATTGTTGTTGAAACTGTCAGAATATGTGAAGAAATTGAGCTCTTCCACCTCCTCAGTGAGCTACTCTTGCAATCTACAGAAATGCACAACTCCCAGTCAAAAACTGCCAGGCAGAACCAGTGATTGAACCAGGTGATTGACTTATAACCTCAAACATTCTTTATCAACCTTGTCCCTGCTGTCCTCAGCCTGTATGCCAGCACTCTTCTCTGTGTTTTACAAATGTATTGCACTGGCCTGCGCATGGCTTTTTCATGTGAGGAAATATAATAGACTTGTGGTTAAAATGAGTGTGTCCAGATGTAGCAGCAGTTAGCGTGACTGGAGGTTTTACAGTTCGGAGTTGTGGTGTCTTGACAGATGACTCGTCACCTGTTGAAGCAGCATGACAAACATTATATTATTTGAAAACGGTCTCAAAATGGAAATATTATTGGTACTCACAATAATCCCTGGAACAATTTACTGACCAGCAGAAGAAGTTTTGGTCACACTCTTTGTAAAATTACACTGATATCAGATTATTTTTGCTCCATCTTGCAGCATCAACAACAAACTGCAGCAGCCAGAGGCGGCATCAGGAGTTCTAGAATATGCAATGAAACATTTTGGTGAACTGGTGAGTACATTTCTTTTCTCTTCTATTATACAAAGGTTCCTGGAAGTTGGTTATGTTGCTAATGAAGCAAATATTCAGATTTATACAGTATTTTAAAACATGATGAACAGAACTCAACGTCTGGGATTTGGTTTAGTTACTGCTGACAGTAGCAAGAGTTCAGACACGCTCAGACCACATTTCTCCTTTTACTGTTTTGACCTTCATAAGCATCCAGTGGTCTGGATTGGACACGTTTTGCTCTACATGCTCTACATGCTTTCTTCATTTGGACACAGAGATGGTAGATCTTTAGAAATATTTCCCTTTTCCATGTGCTGCACATGATACATATTAATCATTGTTGTTAATATGTATCATGTGGAAAAGCCATATGCTGTATTAATCTGAAGCAAAGAGCAAGGCGAAGGATTTTTTTCTTTAATTGACTGAATGTTTTACTTCTCCTGCACTTTGCAAATATTTGAAGTGCTTCTGCAACTAGGTCTTTGTTAAGCTTTGAAAGGATTTAAAGTTTTATCCCTGGAAATACAAACAGAACTTTTATCATAACAGTAATAGTTTGTATACTATTAAAGCTGAATATTTTCTCTTTCCCTCCAGGTAAGTGTTTTTTCCCTCTGGCGTTGTTTCCTGTACAAGTTGACAGTTTCTATAAACTATCAGATCCTCAGTATTTCCAGCAGTACTCTGGCATATTTCATCTTAATTGTGGATGGGTCTGGTCTTCATATGAAATGATTGTCTAACAATAGACATTAATTGGACATGACCAGACATAATTTCCACATCACATAAGAAATAAAGAGAATCTTGTTATTCTCCTTTGAATTCGGTTTATAAGATTTACTAGCATTGGTCTCTACTTTTACCATTAAGAAACGTCCAGATTTTGATCTGAAATATTCTGATCTGTATTTTTATATTTGTTGTATCTTTCACATAAGTGGAAGGCATTAAAATTGATGACGTTTTAGCATTGAGATGCTATTTTAGGCTTGGATATCTTTAGTGATAGGCTAGCTCCTTTTAGCACAAAATCATTTAGAAGTAGAAATAAACCCCCAGTGGGCCGAGAAAAGCAGCTGCATTGTCCATTGCTGTTCTTTGCGGATGTCTATTGTGTATCAGACTTTGGTAGGTGTGATAAAATGTGAAAATGTTGTGAATATGTAAAGTTCATAAGTGTAGTATTTGTTGCTTCTCAGGCGGGGCTAGAATATTATTTATAATGTTAAAATACAAAACTGGATTGTGCTTTTGTTCTGAACGGTGAGCAGTATTTTGTTGATGGCCCAGCTGAACGTTAGTTTAGCGAATGAATAGTTCTGGATCCGTGGTTCTTTCTGTGCTTGAGAGAAGCTTTTTTGGCTTCAGTAAAAACTCAGAAAAGACTCATTAAAAATAGCTTCACTGAGACGTGCAGAATAACTGTGTTTATGAGTTGACCATTTGGGAAGCTTTAATGTGGGAGGATGCAAGCTTTTCCTTTCAATTACTTTAACAACAAAGCAACAGGAAACAGTCCCTGTTGTTAACGTTGATGGGTCCTTGAGCTGATGACAGAACCCAGTCATCAGATACAGCATGTGGCTTTATCCAGCCAATAAAGCTACGTTAATGAACTGCCTTAATTACCTTTGACTGTAAACTGGCTGAGCATTTGTGTGTTTTGACTGTAAACCTGATTATTTTTGAAATTTCAATAACCTGATTAACATACTTTGAATTATGAATTAGAAATGTGGTACATTTAAGGCTCTTTCACACTGCAGGAACGGCACTGGACCGCATGGCTGTGTTCACATTACAACTTGCGTTCCACCCGACCCCAAGCGTTCCAGCAGCTGATTGGCTGATATTGAGACGAAAATCAGTGTCTGACTCCATAACAACCAGCGGCCAATCAGCTGCTGGTTCTAAGCAGAAACGCTTGGGGCAGGTTAACAGTTACTACGACGACAACAATGGATGACATGGATTTAATTTTGCTGCTCATCAACCTCATACAATTAATTAAATTCCGCCAACAAGCTTCCCTCAGAAGACAAAATGCTGAACGACTTCTACGTATTGCAAGGAGAAATACGGAAGAAAAATACCAGTCGTTACAAAATACAGTGAGATCCAGCTGTCAACGGGAAATCAACGTTTGACTCCATAACAATCAGCGGCCAATCAGCTGCTGGAACGCTTGGGGTCGGGTGGAACGCAAGTTGTAATGTGAACACACCCGTCCCGTCCCGTCCCGTCCCGTTCCGTTTCGTTCCTGCAGTGTGGAAGAGCCTTTAGACCCCACAAAATAATGTGGAAATGATTGATTATATTTCTGGCACATAACCACAAAACCAATATAAAAACACCACTTTTATCAAGTTTGAAGTCCATGCTGTCCAACAGAGTTGAATTGGACACTCGGATGCTGTTAGTGTTGTTATGAAGCCTTATAAACGCGTCGCCTGCTGCAGAGCGGGCATCGACTACAACTAAAACCGAAGTATGTATCTGTTAACTTTTATCTGCAACCTACTGTGTGTATATGTCTTTCTTTAGGAAATCCAAGCCACTTGGTATGAGAAGCTTCATGAGTGGGAGGACGCCCTGGTGGCCTATGACAAGAAGATCGACATGAACAAAGAGGATCCAGAGCTGATCCTGGGCAGGATGCGCTGCTTGGAGGCCTTGGGAGAATGGTATGTCATCCATTAGACATACCACATCCACACGTTTACTTTAGCTTTTGATACAAGATAGGAGTTTTGGGGTTTTTGGGCTTTTGGTCGAGCCTCATCTGAAACAAATAAAGTCAGAGTCTGAGGTTTTGGCTGTTTCATCTCCCACTTTTCCTGGCTTTCTGTGATTACGCAACCTGTTCTAATGAGTCCTGTCATTTGGTCTCCCCTGTGGTTGCTCTGATTTGACCGACGCAGTTTTACCAGGAAATGTGTTAACTGACATGGAGAGCCTGTAAGAGACTGAAGTGAGACTTCACCACAGCTGAGGCTTGACTTCATAACACCCTCACTCAGTGTGGAAGGACATCTTTAGGAAAAAATGAAGTCACAGGATGTCCAAAGAGTTCATATCAATGGATCGCCAAGGAATTTGACACAAACCAGACCTTGGTTTGCTTATGTAACCATTTTTGGGGGCAGTCTGCGATTCATAAGAAAATGATTCTGAAGCTTAACAAGATAATATTTCATCCCACCTTGAGTTTTGTGTTTGCATCTGGATGGACAGGAGCTGGATAGGATTTACCAGATGACCTAGTGGTGAGCCAGGATGAAGCTACATATGGTTACACGTTGACATTGTGCAGGTCTTCCAGTTATTTACCTAAAACTGAAAAAATGATTGTTAAAGTGCAATTTATGTCTGTTAGAATGAAAATCAAATGTTACTGTGGCTCTTTGGAAACTAACTGGAACTGTTTTGGTGGAAGAACAGCTTGTTGTGTTACCAGGGCAACAAAGACAGGTTAGTTCAGGCTGCAGTGTTGTTTATAAAAAATGGACTTACCTTGAATCTTCCATAGAATTTTGCCACGTGGGTTTGATTGTTTACACGACAACGTTTTGGGGGGAAAACGGAAGAGTTTTGTTGCGTTTGCAGGGAGCATTTACACAAAAACACTGAATGTTTTCTCTGAAAACGGCACAGATTGAAAACGGCTCCAGAGTGCGACGTTTCTGAAACGTACCGTTTTC
>CAEGAF010110902.1:0-28261 GCA_903067075.1 Micropoecilia bifurca
TATATATATATATAAATCACTTTATAATCCCACTTTAAAAACATGCACTACTTTGTGTCACTCTGTCATATGAATCCAAATAAAAGACAAGAAAGTTTTCAGTTGCCATCTGTCCATCTGTTGTCTTCCACTCGATCCGGGTTTGGGTCATGGGAGAAGCAGCCTAAGCAAAGAAGCCCAAAGAAGTTCTCCCTCCCCAGCCACTTGGTCCAGTTCCAGTGTGTCCTGCGTCTTCCTCTGTGTCTCCCACCGGTGGACATGTCCAGAACACGTCATCACGGAGGCCCGAGACGTCACCTGAACTGATTCCTCTCGATGTGGAAGAGCATCCGATCTCCGATCTGCTCACGGTCTCTCTGTGTGTGTGGGGCAGAAAACCTGCAGACTTTACTCATTACTCCAGTTTTCAACTATAACACTATACAATTTTTTTTATGTTGTAAATACCTTTGCAAGGCATTGCTCATGTTCTCTTCAATATCAAGGTAAATTATAAACCTAGATCTTTTTTTTAATCATACAACATCCATATAGTTTCTATGTGTGTGTGGTAGTGGAGCCACTGATATCTTCTGCTAGCGTTTAAATAAAATAGAATGTTTCATTTGCAAAGATGTTTTTTTTTGTTTGTTTGTTTGAAAATGTTACAACTAATTAGATGTAGGAAAACTACAATATACAGAAATAAGACACACATTTTGATATAATCAAATGTATATTTACGGTTTATAGTTTGATGGCATTTTTACTCTTGTAGTTACTTAAAATTATATCAGCAGACCTGTTTAAGTGACTCTGTCTTCCGCCTGTGTTTTGTTGCTGTCTCCTTTGTCTTTGTGAGAATTTGATTTGATTCATGTCTTCAGGTTGATTTTGCTGCCACGACAGGAATATTTTTAAGAGTCAGGAAACATCAGAGGCTAACATACACTCATCAATTTTGGTTTAAGCTCTTCTTCTTCTAGGGCTGAATCTTTATACACAAGTAACTAACTTTAAAAAAAACATAAGAACTGGGTGTATAGATTTCAATTTGTCACAGATTTTCTCTGAAATAAAAAGTCATAATCATGAATAAAGGCTGTACATACATTACCTGAAAAGATTTAAATAGGTGGTGCTGACAGCTCTGAAATGTATTAACTTGACAAGACAAAGGCCTGCTTATTTAGCAACCAGATGGTTTTCTCTTTGCTGGTTTAAAATGGAGTTGTTAAAAAACAATCTGCAAGTCCAACAAACTCAGTGATGATCGAAGAAGGAGAACTTAGATTTACACTAGTTGGGAAAGTTTTTTAAAAGTCATTTCTAAATGGATTTCTAGATGAAAGGGGGTTGGTTTGGTTTATTGTCCACAGAGAGGCACTGGGCATGTAGAGAGAAAGAAATGAACATATTCAAACTGAAAGGAGGTAAAGGATGCTTCCTGACCAAAAAAAAAGAAACTTTGCTGGTTTATCTTTTTGGTCAAAATGAATACATTCTTATTAGCGTACTCTGTTGTAACTTTGAATTTGCTTGAATTTAGTAAAAGAACAGTTGAAATAAATCATTAAAAGCTCCAAATTAATTTGACGTTGATGCAGACGGTGAATGTATGTAAAAGTCAGACCACAACCGTGTATAACTAGCCAGAAATCAGAGAGCAGTTCTGATATCTGATACTTTCTGTGTCACTGAACACTGTGTTCACTTTGATGCTGAGAAATGCTTTCAATCAACATGGAAAATTGTAAAAGTTTTGTCTTTAATTTTATCAAAGAAATAAAACTGGGATTTTCACAAAATCTTGACATGCGTTTATCTCAAGACTTGACTTGAGGAATGACTGAAATAATAACATTTCATAGTCTCAGAACAGGACATTAATAGAAAAATACAAAATTTAGATACACTGATAATAAGTTGTTGTGACATTTCCATTTCAGTAACAGTTTCACAAAAAAGTAAAAGGAACAGTGACCAGTTTTTCTCTAAACTGTTTGACACAAGTACTTTGCTGTATGAAACAAAATCAGCAGAACCGTGTGGGGGCGGGTGGGTTGCTGCCATCTACTGTTGAAACAGCGTTACTGCACCCTTTCCATGAGCGATCCAACCGACCAGTCAGGATTTCACCTGGACAGCGGCGACGTTTTGACTGTCATCATGTTAGAAATAACATTTAGGACGTAGATGATTTTGGTGCATGGTTGTTTGTCAGGAGTTGGTCTCGGCTTCTCCTGTTTCTGTTCCAGCATGACGGTGCACACACCAAAACTAACAAGGACATGGATGCATGTGTTTGCCATGGAAGAACTGCTCTATAAAAGTGTTCAATGAACACACTCCTGAACCTCGGGGAAGGCCTTTCTAGAAGATAAAATATGGGTTGACATTAGGGGGTAATTGCCAATTCCAACTGAGTAGTTTGCAAGTAGGTACAACTCATACAATGACGTTTAAAAACATTTATTTTGGCGAGAACAAGGTGGATCTTCTTCTTTATAAGCCTACAGTCCCTCTGGCTGTTTTAGCAAGTCATAAATAGAGCCCGACCCATGGATTGTTTAGTTTTTAAATACTTTATCAAATTACTCCTTAAGCAGAAGCATTTTGGTCCTGCTTCTTTTAAAATCCTCTATGTTTACCTTGAAATGTCTACAAACTGGCGACGACTTCACCCTGACCATCATATAACTTTTCCTTTCTTCTGTTTCTTCTGCATTTCTATGTTTATTTATTTTGTATGGTCTGCAAATAATCTCTTGGTGGCAAGACTACCTGGTGTGAGGTATGGTTTAGCGTTTGAGCTGCAGTGCAGCACATCCCTTGGAGAAAGATCCATAATTCACTAAATATATTCAGCTTTCAATAAATGCTGAATACATTTAGTGAATACCAGTATAAGACATCAATGTAAATGGTTGCTTTTTTTTAATAATTACGTTTTGCGAAAACTGAACAACAGCTAACATTTTAGGCACATTAAACTTTCCATACAATTAAGCAAACAGGATGGTGAATGATAAAAAAAAAAAAACTTGTTGAGAAGAGTACGTGTTTATGTTTTCATTTATGAACTCATAACATTTTTTAATTTTCACTTTAATAGTCAAACTAATGTTAGGGGAAAATTTACGGACTTCCCTGCAGTTAAAACTAAATTCCAACTAAAGAGGTGAACCTATAGCAACAAAATGAAACGCTTTGAATCTTTAAGTGACAGTACAAAACAAGATACATGAAAACTAAAACACATTTTGCTCAAAGTAAATAAATAAACAACTTTGCAAACAAATATATGAATCACATTCAATAAAGGTACATTGGATATGTCTCAATTTTACAACGTTTTAAAGCTGATTAAGTTTATAAGCATAAAATATTAAATGCTTTTTAGTTTGCAAAGTCTCAGAGGAAGTGGAGAGCAGTTTACATCAGGGAAATTGAGGTGGTGCAGGAGGTCAGATATCCAGCCAAACTCTCCAGTCCTGAATATCCAACAGGATGTAGTCCATTCCAGCAGCTTCCGTCTGCGTCCTCGTCCTCATACGCTGCTTTACAGCAGGGTCCAGCATTGCCCTCGAACGTGGGGCTGAAAACCTGCAGGCAACTGGTCTGTTGGTGGTGATCCTGCTGTGGAAAGGAGGTGGAGAGGTGTGTGGCCGGACCATGTGGCTCCAACACCAGGCTGTCCTTCCTCAACTCCTCCCACAAGTTTCCTGCAGTAGTAATACAATCAGACATGTGGGTTGAATCTAGACATTGGTGATTGATGGAGCTAAACACAGAGCAAAACTAGGAGAAAACCTGTCATAGGCTGCAAAAGACATTGAACTAGGGTGGATGTTCACCTTCCAGCTGGAGAAAGTCCTAACATATACATCTGGCACTAGCATGGGATGGTCTGATTCAAACCATGTCTTATAACGGACTAGTCAAAGTCCAAATCTAAGTCAGATTTAAGCTTTTGTGGTAAGATATAATAATAACTATTGTTCGTATCTGTTTGAGTTTGTGCTATTCAATCTCAAAGATGACATAACGATCCCCTGTGGGATCTGTGTCTGTAATTGTAGCAAAAGTTGGTTCTACAAAGTACTTTCTCACAAAAAACTTATTGTAGATTGTGTTCTTCCACGCTAAAGTGCATGGTTTGTGACTTAAAAAAAAGCCCTGCAGGCATGGAAACCTTGTAATACGACACGCTTACCTTGCAGCTGCAAGTCTGTCAGACTGGGGTTGAGTGTGTCTATGTCATAGCTGGTGTCTCCATCTTGAAGTAACTCATGCATTCCCCTCAGGTCGACGTTGTACTCTCCCGGCAGTCCAACCCTGTAAACAGGTGGCATTTTCCCAGCTATGGGTGAGTTCAGACATCCAGAGGGTGACGGGATGCCGGCCGCAGGCTGCTGCCCGCAGGGGGAGTACAGGGCAAAAGAGCTGCTGGGTTGGAGCGTCGTGTGGGGAAGGTAGCTGGGCTGAATGTGAGCGTACTCTGATTGTGGAAGGGGTCGGCACGCCGGTGGAGGCTGCGCGGGGTTCAGAGGTAAAGGGGCGGGGCTGTACGTAGGGGCCACTCTTTTTAACGTGGTCGTGTTTGTGCTTGGGTAAGGCGGCAAAGGTCTTAGTCTGTCTGGCTTCTCTCCCAACAGACGGTCAAAGTCTTCTGTGAAAGAAGACAGGACAAGACGACTTTGAAAGACGTTGAATTTAAATGAAAACGCTTTGATCTGGTCAAATCCTAAAGCTCGGTTGTCTTCTTTACCGTCTCCCTTCCTCACCTGGCTTTGCCATGCTCCTGCGGATGGTCTGGGGGTCTTTGCGGCGCCATTTGTGCAGCTCTTCCTGCATTTTCTCCACCTTGGCCGGATTTAGACCCCAAAGGCAGCCTTTACGAGAAGTGTTGCCGTTTTTGTTCTCCACCTTTTCAAAGCATTTGTTCAGGGAAAGGTTGTGCCTTACCGAGTTTTTCCAACCGTCAGGGGCGTTCTGAACAGAGACAGAGAGGTGATGCGTTAGAAAATCATTTTTCTTACGCTTTATGTGTCTTGAACTCGAGGCTTGGGATTTGAAGTGAATCATTAGCCTCTTTTGTACTGTTTCTCTCTAGGTGTGGTGAAATTGAGAATCCTGCTGACTTCCCTGGATTCAGGGTTGATGACACACTTTCTGTTTCCTCGTTGCTACATTGTTAGCTAAAAATGCATAATCTTAAAAAGGGGAACAAATATGTTCTTTATATTGATTTATATTTGAAGTAAATTAACTTTAACTGTTATGGGAAAAGCATACGTTTTAGTTACTTTTAACAATTCACCAATTAATGCAGGGACATCAATCTCCTCCCTGCAGGGTTCATTTTTTTGCCCACATCTGCTCTTCTCTTTGATTTGAATCTGCATGCCATAACAAGTGCCTACTGAGCCGAACATAAGTGAAACATACTTGGCAACATCAAACAGGTTTTTTTTTTTCTTTTAAAATTTATCCAGTGAACATGGCTTTCACTGAAGTTTCATCTTATTTTATCCCCCTGAACCTTCTGACCCCCGCTGCTCGGGTTTTAGCCACCTGTTTGGAAATCAGCCATCTGTGCAGAAATTTTTAATAAATAGATAACTGTGTGCTTCACTAGATCATAGCCGATGGGCTCAGTAATTGTGTGTAAGGCACCTTTTTAATATGTATGGTGGAAAACGTTTGAGCTCTTTCCAGATCCGAGCGTCAACTCATCTGAAAATCAGGGTTCAAACTGAGCTCTGACCCCACAGGTGCCAGACGTGTTTAATATTAATGCAACAGGAAGCAGTTTTAAAACTCACTCACATCAGCATGCTACTTCCTTCACGTTGCACCGTGTGGCAGGTGTTTATGTGTTTGTGTGTTAATAACTTTTACAGAGAAACCTGAGAGCAAACCCTTCAGAACTACATAAACCATTAGTGACAAATTGTGCACAAATGTTACATTTATTTAGAGGGTCACCTAGTGTTATACAGTAAGTTGATGAGCAAACATTTAAATTCCCAACAATTAAAAGATCAATAACATCTTCTATGAGGTAACGTTTTACCTTTTAACTGATGCAAAAAGTTGTTGCACTTACACGTTTATAAAATAAAACAGAAGAAAGTAAATCCGTAATCTTCTAATTTTTTAAATTCTCATCTTTTCCTTCCATTATTTATTCTGGGGTTTATCCAAACCTTCTGTTTTTGGCATGTTTTTGTGTATCAATAGCACAACATAAAAACGTGTCTCCATTATCTAGGGATGGATGGAAGGAAGGACGGACAGACGGATGGATTCTCTGTTAATGCTTCCAATTTTACTGTAACTGTTTTCTTGACCTCACCTTTGAAATCTTGCTATCTAATGTTCTTCTTTCTTTTCTTTTGAAAAGCAAAGCATTAAGTTGATGTGAACAAATGTTTTGGTCAAAAATAGGAGCAGTTCTCTGTGCATTTTAGTTATTACATATTTAAGCAATAAAATACAATGGAAGTCCAAGTTTTGTGGCGGCTTTGCCCCACAGTTTGGGAACCTCTGTCTTAAACTATGAAATGAAATGCAGAGGGGCATGTAATGCTCGGTGTGTGCAATACCTTAAAATATGGGAAGTGTTCAGTCATGAAGCTGTAGATCTCACTGACTGGCAGACTTCCTGTTTTGCTGTTCTTCAAAGCCATAAAAATCAAGATGCTGCAGCAATTAAAAGGAAACAGGCATTCAAATTAACCACATGCATCTGTGCTTTACAACAAAAAATGCCCAGCAGTGAGATGTGACGCTGTGCTACCTGTAGGAGTAAATGGGTTTGGGGAAGAGGGCTTCCGTTGACCTCTCCTGATGTGGCTGAATGGAGAGACTCTGAAGGGCATATTTGGTGCCATCTGGCTGATCGGCATTTGGAAACAGTTTAGTCGAAACCTGTGAAGCGCACACACAACAAACGATGAACTTCTGCATCGCGTGCTGCTGTCAATCGGTCTTTTAAAGTGCGATACCTGCTGCATGGAGCTCATTGAGTCGTAGGATGGATAACTTTGAGACAGAGAGCCGTAAGTTTCCACCGGCCCAGCCGGAAACTCTGGGTACAGATTCTGAAAATGTGCAAAAGGTTTAAGGGAACCATGAGTAACGACGAATGAGAAAAATGTTTCCCTGGTTAAAGTTCATTAATATGTGCTGCAGAATATGCACCTGTTGACAGTAAAAAGCTTTTGATAACTCGGTTATTGAACTGACAGACAGTGTGGTAAATTTAGGAACCTGAATGCTGTCGCTGTATTCGTCCCAGGTTGTTTGTGCATCACTGCTGCATGAGCCAGTGTCTGGAATGTTCACTTCCTGCAGGCTGCTGAGGGAAGAGGAGCTCTGAAGGAGGCAATCTGAAGCGTCCACCGCCCCGTCGCTGAACTGTCGACGGTACGGGTGGAAGCGGTCAGGCGGGGTGCGATCTGAGCCGATGGTCCCGTCAGCGCTGTGTCTCCTGCTCAGAGCTGGAGTCCTCAAGCCGGAGTGGTTGCTCCCTGGCTGGGGGAAGCAGATGTCCTCACCCTCCTTAATCTGAAGTGTCAAAAAAGATATACTTGCAACAGTCTACACCCAGATTTCAGAGACTTTTTTTTTCTATTTTATTTATGAGCTAAACAGCAAAAGCAATTCCAGGAGACCTCCTAAAAATTCCCTGAAACAGATCCAGGAATTTTCATCTCCACATGCACATAAATCAAAGAGAAGGGGCTGAACATGCTAACCTTCAGTTTGCCTTCAAGGAATCATTACCTCCACATTGACAACTGTACAATCTCAGTTTGGAAACTTCTGATAAGACAAGCCAGGCAGAAACTCAGAAACAACTTGACCTTCCATGACTGCAATATTTTCCAGGAGTCTTCTCCATACTCAATCAATGTCAAATATTAATGTGATGTGATCTTACTATTAAAACTGTTGCTATGACCCAGATTTTGTGTACAAAATGCAGGTTGTTATGTATGAACACAATCATTTAAGGACAATTTTATCCTAAATAAAAAGACGGAGCTTCTTGGGTTTGGGATCTCTGACTTTTCCCAGTACATCAAAAGATGAAGTAACTGAACAAAATCATAACAATGAAAACCCAAATAGCAGAACCAGCGTAGCAACAAAGAGCTCATCCCAAAATGCCATTGTCCAACCAAAGACTTGATTCAAAGATTTTAAATAAAATATCAACCATATAAATCGGTCGCGGTTATTAAAAAGTCAGTAGTTATTTTGTTCATTCAAGCTCTCTAATACCAAGTGCAGCAGTCACTGGATTTTGAAGTTTGCGTTTCAGCAAAACTCTCAACTCTGACTCACTAAATCAGTTTTCAGTGATGAAACTTTGCAAGTTTTCCAAACTGAAAGCTCCAATTTTCCAAGCAAGCTTTTAATAACCACAGTGCATCCAGTTTTTGTGTGTGCCTTTTTCAATTCCTCTCAAGAATCAGGCAAAAAAGTGACAAAAGTACATATATTAATACAAATAAAAATATATCTATACACTTGGTGCAATATTTTTGTAAGAATAATAATACTACTGTATAAAACAGAGCATGCTTCAGGACCAATATCTGTTTACATGACACACAAAGGCATATTAGGTCATTCATGAGGACGAGGAATCAGTGAGAGCTGATATTACCGTCACAAAGGAGTGTCCCATTTCCAAGGGGAATATTTTAACCACTGCCTGAATTGAATAACAGATGGGAGGAGCTGAAATGTGGGTTGGCAGTGGTTTTCACACTGATTTTTCCAGTTCAAGTACTTTTTTAATCATCAAATGGAAATCAGATTAGCCCCAAAACAAGGAAATTATCCTTTAAATTAGACAAATCAAATGATGTGATTCCAACCTCGGCATCATTAGCTGCTACCAGAGGTGCCGAAGTAGCAATATTTTCTCACACTGTTCACAACAAAGGCAGACAAAACCTTCCCAATTGACAAATAGAAAACTTGTTGAAATGCAACAGAGACATGAAGGGTTTTTTTATCCCTTAAAGGCCGCCGGTTGTGCCGCCCTGGGTGTTGAGCCACATTGCCTACTTTAAAATATACTGTACCACCGAATAAGTGTGTGGGTAACCCCAGAAGATTAGATTCAGTTTTGCTACTACCGATCATAAACAACACAGAGAACTTGTACTGGTGGGTGCAGCAGAAAGCCGCCTCACAACCACAAAATACTTACAAGAAACATTACATTTATTTAAAACTAATTTAATTATCCTAATAATACAAAGGACAAATTTCCTCACGACAAGAAATATTACCATATTGGTTGTTTTGCCATGTCGGATAAATCAGAAAATCTCATCACTGTTGTTAACAACAGGAATAACAGCTTTTGGCTTAAAAATAATTTTTCCTTATAATTTAAAAATAATAATTTATAAATAATTTAAAAATAATTTTTCCTTTTTTTGGTTTTCCAAATTGAGACCATTTTGACAGCTGCCTAATACAGGTGATTCATAACTACTCCAAATAACACCTCTAAAAATGCTCTTTCTTAAGGCAAACCCTAATTTAAAAACAAACATAGCAGCTACAGACCTGACGGGTCGCCATCTGCTGGCAGGTCGTCCTGCAGGGCTCACAGGTGTGCAGGCCGACCTCAAGAGTCAATGCCTGAGACCTGCTGCTGTTGTGGTAGGAAAACTTTGAGGAGTTTGACATCCTGCTGTGAAATGTGCTTCTGTGGAGACAAAAGAAGACAAAAGTAACGGCTGGATTTGCATGCAGAGGTAAGCGCAAAGATTAAAAATTATTGCCTCATGTTATCATTTGTCTGATTAAATTGTGAAAAAGGACTTAAGGTACAATCTTGTCAAGAGGATTTTAGGGGTTTTATAAAGTTCAGCATTAACGAAAAAAGTTATCCAAACCAACCTAGCTCTCTACAAAAAAAGGCATAAAAAACAACAACCCTTTTTCCATCGTCATAATTGCTGTAATTGAGATGTCCAGTTGAGCGGTCATAACATTTCAATTGGAAATATGTCCATATTTTTGGACTATGCCAATGAAATACTAGTTTTGCTGTTTTTAGTTATTCAGAGACAAACCTGGCTAGGTTTGGATCATCGTCTTGGTTACGTGTGTTTGAGCTCAGGGTTGTAAACTGACCTTGCGCTCAGGTCAAAAATTATGGCTCAATCAATAAGAGAAAGTTGTCCAGATCCTGAGGCAGACCTTCATGTCGTCACCATGTTTCACCTTTGATGATGTCTCTTTTCTGAAATGCTGCCTTAACGAAGTCAGGCTCCTTTCAATAAGTTCAACTTTTGTCTCCTCAGTTTACAGAATATTTCATTAAAAGTTATGGAACTTATCAAATGTCACAAGATTTTTTTTTTTATTATTATTTTCTTGGTCAGTGTTTTTGGCCTTGGACCCAAAGTGAGTGACTCATATAACAAGTCCTGGCCCATTTATCATGTCTTCCCCTTTGCTCACAACCCTCTTTACTGCCATCCCAGTGCCGGCTTTAATAACTTTAAAGGGCACTACCGCCAAAAAAACAAACATATAAGTAAGAAAAAAAGAAGACATCTGTAAGTAGGTGAACACTTTTTTACAATATTGAACATCCATCCAAGCAAAAAGCACTCAGCAGGAAGCGATCTGTGTTTTTAAGAAGGTACCTGAGTCCACTGTCCGTCTGAGATTGTATCTCCTGAGTCATTACCCTGCTTTAAACCTGTCAGACATAATCCTACTGTCAACATGACCTCAGAAGTGGCTACTCCCATTTTCAGAGATAATACATCACACAGTGAACGTACATGTGTCAGGGATTCATCCATCGGCGTGCGAAGAAGTGTAAAACGATCCCAACAGAGGCGCGCGACACGTGGGCCCCCGTTTCCAGTAAAGGTAACCTCAAACCCGCCCCGGACCAAGCTCATTAAAAGTGCCAGCAAACCATGATGGCTGTTAGGTCACGTCAAGCTGCACAGTGCTGAGGCAGACAAGGTGCGCAGAGTGTTTAAGAAGAGGAAAGTAGCAAATGAAAGCTCCCTCTGCTTGAATCAAAGGAGGCTTAAGTGTCGAGGAGAAAGTTGAGCAATTGTCTCTTTCATCACCGTGGAAACAAATCCTCTCATCTGTTTGATGAACAGGCTGCCACCAGCCAGAGCCAAAACCCTCTCAGATACAGACAGGGAGCTCAAGCTTTAGTGATGAGATTTAATGTTCCAAGAAAAAAAAAACACAATGGACTGATCGCTTTTAATCATGAACGAAAACAAATATTTAATTTATCTGTGTTTCAAACTCGGCACTAAGCCGGCAGGAATGCTGGAGCATCGCTAAGGATCCATCATGTCAGGAGCAGCGGTGATCTACTGACACAGAATAACTTTAACCAACTCTTGACGTGAGCGGCGTGTTTCAGTATCATTTCTCCTTCATTACCAGAAGCTATGGAATATTTAAAATTTAAAACGTTACGGTCTCTGAATGTAATTTGATAAAGTAGCAAGACAAGCAAATGCAACACTGATAGATTTGTTGTTTTTTTCTGTAGCCTGTGGCTACTCTAAGCTTTTAAAACCTTTTTCTTCTTAGTTTACACAGAGTTATGTGACATATGAAGAAGATTGACATTCATTAATGTTTTATTCAAACTTAAATTTACTCATATTCTTTTATTTTTATAATCATTTGTCTGATTGCTGCTAACTGAAGCAGAATTTACCTGAAACATGACAATAATAATAAAAAAAGTACCATCAAAGTTGGACTGTGAAGAAATATCAGATCTTCATGTTGTTGAGATGCTGGAGGCGTACTGCTCTGATTCAGGCTGTGCAAGCAAGTCCTCGTAAAAATCTCTCAGAAATAAAAATAAATAAATAAATAGTCTTCATTTAAATTTAAATCTGCAACTCGTCAGGCGAGTTGTTCAGTAAGTCTCATTTGCTCAGTTCAGAGCTATCATATTCCTTATGCAGCACAAATAACAAAGTCAAGCTTTCCAGTGAACCTAACTTCCTAATCCCAGGCGTCTTTGTCAATGAGCAGCAATTGTCAGCTGTGGTTCAAGGTTAAAGGTTTGGTTAAAGGTCACCTATGGTTAAAGATTTACAATGCTTCCTAGAGGGAACTTAAAATGTTTTTACTATTTCCATAACATTATTGTCTTCAGCATTGAAACTGTGAGATTCAAAATCAAAAGCATCGGGACTTGATTATGGCGACTTGCAGATTTGCAATATTCAGTTATAATCACACTTTTGGGCAATTTCAAAAATGGGCTTTTAGCCTGTTGTTTATTCACTTAACTGTGCAGATGTTTTGTTCAAACTTGGAATTGATAAATACTGTCTCTGAAAAAGGATTAATAGTGGTGAGCTGTATTTTTAGATTTTTACCACCTGCTGTGCAGCATCAAGAAATCACTAAAACAAAACTGATCTGACAGCACGAAGTAGGCAACAGTCTTATTAACCTGTTGATGTATTTTAAAGCAACCTTAATCCCATGTTTATTACTTTTTCCTCTATAAACTGGATCTTAATGTGTTGTTTTGTAAGATGATGGATTTCAGTAGTTAATGTTTTACATTTCTGAAAAATGAATTATGTTAAACATAAAGAAACCTTATGGAAAGATTGTTTGTTTTTGTCAGTGTTATTGATAACATTTCTACATTCAGGAAATGTAAAACCAGAACTTTCTGTTCAATTCCTGTCAGCTACTAATATTTGATTTGTTGCTGTAAAATTTAGTGAATATTGATTTCACTAAAGGTAAAAGTCATTTTATTTATGTAGCACATTTTCAGCACCAAGGCAATTCAAAGGGCTTTACATGAATTAAAAGGAACAAAATAACAAACCAAATGAAGAATAAAGAATAAAAGAACCTAATAATGTTGATAAACTAAATATTCCTAAATATTCCTGTTGCTAGATAAGTATAGGTGAGTATCTAATTCCTTTTCTTGGTTAGAAGAATAAGAGTCTAAAAAGTAGTTGCTAAAGTAGTTTTTCTGGATTCTAAGTTTGTTCTAATCCCTAATAAACTAGCCTAACTAATTTATTTGGCTTATTTAACATTTAATTCCATAATACAGAATTACATGCATGGACATTAATCCATCCAGCAATTTTCTATATTGGGTTCTATATTCTGTTGGGTGTAGATCAACCTCCAGTGGTCATTAGGCTGGACATCATCGCCGGTCCACACAAGACAACATAGGACAAACAACCATGTGTAGAAACTCTCTCTCTCTCACTCACACACACACACACACACACACACACACACACACACACACACACACACACACACACACACACCTACACACATGCAAGGGCCATTTAGAGAGACCAAATAACTTTGCAGTCATGGTTTTGGACAGTGGGAGGGAGCCAGAGTACCTAGAGAGACTAACACATGCAGCAAGATCCCAGGCTGCACCAAATTATTCCAAATTGTTTTTTCTTTCCTACAGACTCTGCTGTAAGTCAGGTGTGATTTCAACCCAGGGCCATATTCTTTTATTATCTAAAAATGTGATCTTCCGTGTTATTCTGCAGTTTGAAATCTGTGCCAAAACCTTTTTATGCACAGTAAAAATAAATCAGCCCTCACTCACTCAACGCAGCTGTTTCATTTTCATCTTGTCTTCTCTTATCTGTGTCTTTTAAAAACAATTAAAGTTGACTTCTTGTTTGGCTCAAGAGAGACTATGTTCACTGTTTGTAGTTACACATAGAAAGCCAGATCTACAAGCTGCACGTGATTGAGTCATCTGATGGAGGGAAAGGGCAACGTGAATGAACCGATGCTGCTTAGATTCAGTGTTTTGTGTTGAATGTAAAAAAAATAAATAAATAAGAATCACGGGAAAATCAGAGAGCAGAACAAACTGGATGACGAACTGGGAAGCAGCTAAAATCTAACTTTGAAAATATTCATCCTCTGGTTTTAAAGACGTTGGTAAAATCTGCAAAAGTGCAAAGAGATGTTGAGAGAACACGTCATCACGCAGCTGTCAGAATCAGTGGAGGCATCAGCACATTTCCTCTCCGTCACCACAACAAGCGTCACACAGATATTTATCTAAAAATAATTGCTTTATTGATTGTTGCCGGCTGGAGACATGAATTGCTTCTAATGTTCAGCACAGAGCAAAGAGTTAAAAACACGTGAATTTGTGTTGACACAAAGCTGCCATTTAAAGTTCCTTGATGTGAGACATTCACCGCTTACAGAAAGTTCCAGTAAAAACAATCCAGTACTGTATCAGCAAAGTAAAAAAAACAAATAAAACCGCCTTAAAAGTTATATTAACTCACCTAGCTTGTGAATTCAACAGCTGCTATGTGCTCCTGCTTTTATTTTGCGTCAGATTTTTTCTAGACCTACAGTCTTTGCTGAGTCCATTTTCCTTCCAGGTCTGCGCTGCTCTCAAAGCCTTCAGCCTGACACTGAGCAACTTTGATCAGATTGACTGACTAAATGTGTATGGAAATAGTTGATGGGTTGGTTTCAGTTTTTGGCAGCTCATAATATCATCTTGCTGTGTGTGTGTGTGCGTGTGTGTTTCTGGCACTCGTCCAGGCTAGTCCAGCCATAAGATATACAGAAGGAAAAACCTGTTGCAACAGGTTCCCAAAGATCTCCAGGTTCAGCCACTGGCAGCTCCCAGCGCTCTTTTCCTCCCCTTCATCAGTCTTTCTTTACACTGAATGGTTACCTGTCTGAAATGGGACACAAGATACACCCACGATCACAGTAACTGGCAAAGAGCGGGCGCCTTGCCCTGCTTTCCGAGCATGCCTACGGCACAGGCTGACATGAATGTGATCTGGTTTCACGTTACTGTTGAGTATTCAAATGAACACACGCACAGAAAAAAAAACATGAGCAAGATCTCTTGGGGACTCAAAGGGCGAAGGAGTACATGCAAAACTCCAGGTGCAGCACTTGAAAGAATCCAACAGACAAAGTCAGTCTGCATGCTTTAGTTTTTGTGTTTTGCAGAAAGTGTGGCTGCCGGTCATTTCACCTCTTCACCATGTCGCACTGTAACCTTTCGGTTACAGTGCGGCCAACCCTTGGGGGATGTGTTGCATCAACCGTATATTGCTTGAGGGGTTGTCTTAAAGTCTTTGTTTAGTCTGATCTAGGTTTTGTTCTAACCATGGACTAATTTGTACCTGTCAAGGAGGGACCTCGTTCCACCTATTTTAAACCGCAGATGGTTTGAAATACGTGGCATTTCACACTGGATTGGTTCAGAGTCAGACATAAAACAGTGCAGTTTACCCCAGGATCTACATCTGACCTGGACCCAGATGTGGGGTACGTCCCCAGCAAATATTGAGATACTGATCATGGGGAACTTTGCTTAAACTTAAATTGTACACTGAACCTCAGGAGTGGAGAAGGTAGAGAACAATTTGAGGCAGCAAACAGAGCTGTGCCACAACAGGTAGATTCTTATCCTATCCTCCCAATGAACCAGGAATTTCAGCAGCCCCAGCTCATAGCTATACCTTAAACAAACCTCGTCCTGACTCAGAGGGTGAGGCGGAATGACAGAGAGAGACAGGGGATTAATTTCAGATAGAATAAACTCTTGTGTTACAGTGCAAACCCTTTGCAGAGCAAAGCTGCAGCCGACGGCTCGTTCTGCCAAGGTAGCGGTTCTTGAGGAGGGTGTGAAGAACAAAGCGATGCCACGAGGGGATAATCAGTCCATATTTTACTGTCAATCTTATATGTTTGTTTTTTGTCTTTCAAAAATTGACACTCTATGAAACTACCAAACTTGTTAAATCCTCTTCCCCTCAATAGCAGTTTTACAGATTAATACTGTTCAGAAACCTGTAACAGATTAAATACTTGGACTTAATCCACATCTGTTCGTCATACGTTTAAAAACACAAACATCAAGGCACAGTCGCAGGATCATTCCTATCTGTGGGTGGGATTTATTTTCTGTTATATGCAAATCATCGTAGTGTCAACTAAGTGGAATTTTGACCTGTTTGCTCCACTCGTGGAAAACAGGAGTGACAGACACTGGTTTGGTGTTTTCTGCACCCAGGGGTATGAACCATTAGCGATGATGGGAACATTTGCATGCTCTAACTGCCCTTCAGCGACTGCACAGGAAAGGGAGAACAGAATGGTGGGAATGTGAAATTAAGCCCAAGATTATTTATATGACTGGCAAAATACAGTAAATTGTCATCAAGGAATTTGGTTTAGACAGCAAGGCAAAAGGCCTTCAAAGAAATCGAAACAATTATTAAACATTTTACATGTTGCCTGCATTTCATTGAAAACTGGCATATTGGAATTAATAATAAAAACAATAGCTGGAAAAAGTTTTATTGGCTTCACAACAATCAACCTCTTCTTACGTTGACCAGTTTTTTTCGGATTATTTTCTACCTTTCAAGTCGGAACTCTGGCTAAGCCTCTCCCAAATGTTAATGTCGCTTCCAGTAAGAAAAAACATGTCAGTTGAGTTGTTATTATTTAGATAGCTTCAGAGCTAAAGCTAAATATATGGTGACCAGATGATGATTCAACATTTTATAACTAGCAAAAAAGACGTTTTTTAAAATGTTTACAAACCTAGAAAGATGCCAGTGAGTTTCAGGCAGTGAGTTTGGGGTCCCACATGTGATAGTGTGCAACAAATAATGTGCCAAAATATCCACATACTTGGTGCCATATTTTAATCCCAACAGGAAGTCCTAGTTGTTTTGAAGGATTCCGATTGGCTGAGAAAACTGTTAGCATTGCGCAACCCTGACCACTGTGCATATGTGTAAAACTACACTCAGGTGTATTCATGTGGACGAATACTTTCCGAAACTGATCCTGTGTGTACAATATTTTTTTTTAAACGATAGGCCGGAGACCTCCGTTTTTATAAAACCAGAAATGTAGTTTTGCATTACTTATATATGACAAGTGCATTTGACATTTTTATTTTATTCTGTCCTAATAAATTATCAGTAAAAAAGGATTTGATAAAGCGAGAAAACTGAAAGGCATGATTTATACAGGATAGTGCCCCAAAATCACGAACTGAAAGTCTAACAAATATTATCTCTATTCACTTACACTGACTGGAATAAATTCTTAAATGTCTTGTTTGCATGTTTGAAATAATATATTTGCGTAAGTTGCAATCTTGATATCAAACTTTATGTGCTCAAAATAAGAAAAATATATACCGTTTACTCAAAGTATATACATTTTTACAAAAGCAGTCCTTTAAGCAAACTAAAAGTGAATGAACATGCAATAGAAACTTGAACCATCATCATTCTAGCTGAGGAAACATTTGTTTAATATTTTTCATCATACATCCTGCCTCAAAAACTTTTTTTATTTGAAGTTTGTCTGATCTGTCACCATGCCATTCACCATGCAATTCAGCATGGTTGATTGCATGTATATATATAAAAAAACATTCATTATAACATGTTTTGCTTTTATTACCTTCATAATAACTGTGATAATTTTGAACCGATAAAATTTTACACCCAAATCAAAAAGTTGCTTCAACAGCTCAAAATAAAAGTCAGATTAATCACTGTAAACATTCTGAAACAGTAATTTATGAACGTCTAAAGAAAATATTCAGATTTCCTGAGGCAACGAGGTCCATCTCAGAATACTTTACTTTTTTTGGCTCAAGGTGAGGCTATATAAATCTAATAATTACTTTTCCTGTCCCAAGGATATTTCAAATAAAATGTGCAGCTGTCTCCTCTGATGACGGCTCTTAAAGTGCTATATTACCATTTAATGAAGAAACTGTGAAAAGAAAAGCAGAGCTGTTTGGAAAAACTGCACATCATTTTAACATCCCTGGTATGGGTTCAGGGCTTGGCTAGCAGAAAATCAGATCTCAATGGTACATAATGTTTATGCAAAAGAAGAAACATCAAATCATAAATATCCTACCTCTGATAGCAACCATCCAACGTGCTTCTGTGAATTTCCATAACCGCAAGAGCCAATTTATTGCGAAAAAGTGTGATAGATATCCCTGCAAGCAGTGTCGTTATTCCATCTTTCCCTGAGGCATGTTCCCTGGATTAAAGGAAAATGGTTTGGATTTCATAACTACTTATACTTTTGACCTCTTTGCCCTGCGGTTCCATATTTTTTAATTTTTTCCTAATCACGTTTTTGCTCCAGGCCTCAATGTACAGAAGAGATATGGCCCTGGGTTAGGTTGGTTTAAATTTTGCCCTCCGTGACTCTCTGAGGGGGAAGGCCTTCTGTCTCTATGGCGAGGGACGAATGTTTCTAATCCTATCGACGGCAATGAGATTTCAGCTCAGCTGTAAAATGAACTGGGGAGCCTCTAACTTGCTGCCTCTCTTTTGTACAGGACATATTTACTGGTATCCTCCATTAAGATGTATAAAACAACCTTAAAATAAACAAATCTTTCATTGTGGGAGTGTAACGCGTATTGAAAAGTAATCCAACTTTTAATGTGAGCTATTCATTTTTTAAAATTCAGTTTTACCCTTTTGCCAAAATAACAGAATGCATCTCATTCTCTAGTTTTGAATAAATTTGAACGTACAGATAGAGAAGAATCGACGGCCACTTTTATTTGGTCAGTCTCTTTGGATAATCCTGCATCCTCTCTGTTGCTCTTTTGTCTTCACAATTGTTGAGGCTGTGGAAGAATGTTGAGTTTGTGCCTTTAAGAGAGAAACTGTCACAGAAGATCACAACGGTAGTTAACATGCGAATATCCGTCTTTTCACACCAAGCGCAACCGGAGCATTATGTTTTGCAGCTGGCACTCAATCGTGGCGTTTGCTTTCACAATCCCTTGTTTACATATCATGTACGGTTTAAACAAAGTAAATCCCAGACAGAAATGAAACGTTTGTCCATAAAAGCATTAACTTCTGATCCGCCGTGTGGACTGTGGTGGATGATTTCACTAAATGAATGGAAATTGATTTAGTCAAAGCATGAGCAAACAGTGCAGCACGGTTCCATTCGAATCGGTCCGCGAAGAAGCAGGAGAGCGTTATTCATAAGAAAGATTTGTTCTGGTGCTCAAGGATACGCCAGGCTGTGTTGACTGGTGCAGATAAGGGAGCTTTGGATTAACGCACAAAGTCATCCACTGGGCCAGGCCTCCGCTGGTGAAATCCTGTAATGATTTCCTGGTCTTTGTCCGGCTACAACCAACAATACGCCGTGGGTCCTAAAGATGTATCCGCTCTTTTACAGTGACAGATTTGGAGGAAGTAAAAGTACAAAATGATAAATAATTTAAACTCTTTCCATCTTTAATGTATCACATTTTATCTGAAATGCAAATAAATCTGTCCTAGGAGGGGAAAAAAAAGAAAACCTAATAGTAAAGGCACAAACACCATAAAGATTTGGCACTTAGTCTTTGTAAGTTCACTCCAGCCATCAGCTAAAGTGAATCTGATCAATCTGACTAATGTTCAGCTGACAAGTAGGATTTTCCTGACATTTTGTTTCATTTAGACTTTGACTAAAGTTTGCAGAGGATACAATGGATAGAAGGAATCCTACTCTAGGAATCAAAATGTCAGTCAGAAGAAGGGTATATGTGATAGTGTGCATTGTAAACAGGAAGAGTCACAGAAATTATTAGAAAAATGTGATTTTTAATTAAAAAAAGTTGGATCTACAAAGGAATAAGTGCTGACCATCTCCTTCAATGGAGACACAACAAGCAGGACAGAAGCTGGTTTCAGCTGCCCTCATCGACAATTTTTTCAAATTGGAAAACCTTAAAATCTTAAAATAATATTTTAAGGTATTATTTTAAAACACACACAACAAAAACACTAGTTTTCCTATGAATCAAGGGTAAGACGGATACAGTATGACAAATGAACCTTGGCTCCTTGAAGTCTGCACCACACTGTTTAAAGTGTGTGTTAATCATTATGTCATTGTTCTGTATACAAAACACTGCCGCTCACCTCCAAACCTTAAGTCTGATAGGTAAGAGGACAGGCTTGACTTATTTTACCAAAGGAGGGGGAAAAAACACTATAAACGTACTTTATGCAAGAAACAGCACAGGATGCTGCACAGGCTTGATCTCAAGGCTATCAGGCTACAGGTCAGGAAGAAGCTGGGATAAAGTTTACTAGAAAGCACTGAATCAGCCAGATTAATTGTCAGTTACAGCAGAAGTTGCTGACTGTTGGCTACAGAGCAGGAGTATCATTTAGGAAACTGTGCTTTTATACATGCAGAAATGCTTAAAATGTGAAGGAACCTTTTCCACAGCGAAGGTTAACCACTCATAGAGTAAACTGTCATGGTTCTTTTCTTCTTACATTGGTCTATGCAGTATATGCACAGTCAGACCAAGACTGTATAAGGCCCTGAGTAGAATTTCTCTTGGGGACCAATTTCAATTTGAATATATATATTTGTACTCAGTAGTCAGATTTTTCAAGATGAAAATATGACGTGGACGAAGTCTTAACAGTGAAAGTTCCCAGCAGAAAATAATTCTTAGGACTTCTGATGGTTTGCATATCACAGGTTTTTCTACACAGTCTGGAAAAGTGTCAAATTTGATTTTAGTGTTTCTTCCATGTTGTGAGAGTGATGGGGGAAAAAAAAACAAGAACAAGGAAAGATATTCTCCAGAACCAAATCTTCTCTCGTCATTCGCTCATCAAAACTGTTCTGGTGTTGTAATAACCAGAAATGTGTGTGTGTGTGTGTGTGTGTGTGTGTGTGTGTGTGTGTGTGTGTGTGTGTGTGTGTGTGTGTGTGTGTGTGTGTGGATAAAATCCTAGAGCCCGTATTTGCAGTTTCTGACTGCAGGCTACCTGGCAAACCACAAATGAACCGACATCTCTTCTCTTCACCTCTTCTCCAGGTGAACTTTACTGGCAAACCAATTTTAGCTTAGCTGGTCTTGCCAATTTTGTAATTTTATGTGAAATAAGACAGCTGTCATCACATAATTTGTTGCAATAACAGCACAAACTGCCTTGAGGAAGCAGCCTGGATATTTTTGTCGACTAACAACTATATGCTATAAAGTTATTTTATTTGAATTTTCTCAGACAGACCTAAGCAAAGCAGAGCATAACGGGATTGAGAAAGAGAAGTGGTGGAAACATCATGTTGATGTGCTGTGATGCTTTTATTTAGAATGGACAGGAAGTCATTTTATGCAGGCGAAAACATGAAAAGTGTGATGTGCATTTGTTTCAATGCCAACCTGCCTGAAATCTAACAAGCTGCTCCTTGCTCAGTCAGAATTGTCAGAGATCATCTGAGGAGGATAATTTGTGAGGATTTCTACAGACGTTATGTTTTGGATCTAGATTAACTCCAGAGATATCTGTCTCTGATCGTCAGTCTGACGTTCTTTTTGCATACTCTGACAGGTTTTCTCCCCCGGACTGCATTTCCCTGCATCCGTCTCCGTGACAACTCTGAGCAGCTTTCCTGTTCCTGTCGAGACAAATGGCATCACCGCAGCATGATGCTGACACCACCATGTTTCACTGTAGGGATATGGTGCACAGGGTATTGCTTTTGGGCCACACACTGTCTCATCCACCAGACAGTAATTTGGTATCGTAAAATTTAAAGACGATTTTGTGAGTGAAGATGACGTACGACCAGCTGTTTTCCAAATTTACATTTAATAAAGCCGTTTCGACCGTTTCTAGATAGAGTGGCTAAATATTTGCATTTTTTTTTCCACCAGGGTTTGTTTCTCCTATGAAACCTGACCCTTGATAAGAACTTGCCTACACCTGCTGCTTTGCCTAATGGACCTTTAGCCTAACAGAAGCTGCTGCTTCTGTTGACTCATCAGAAGAGGAGGAAGGTGAAGTGATTACATTTCCAGGTTGGTTTCTACATATTGCATGTAGATGTTTGGACTACAAAATTGCATCTGTGTTTGGTTTACGTTTGACTCTATTGCTTATTTCTAGTTACATGACAAAGGACATTTAAATTTGTCTCTATAATTTCATGCTACATTAGTAGTACACAACACTACTAAAGTACAACTCTACTAAAGTACATTAGTTGTGTAAACATACAGTACCATGAAACGAGTTGAGCTGAAACAGGAAAAGATTTCAGTCTTTGATCAAATAAAAGTGATTTAGCTTCTGTACATCATCCCACTGACATTTGTCAAAGATTACAGGCTGCAAAGGCTCACTGATGAAAGCAGAGCAACAAATATGCATCCAGACAATGTCTTTGATCCTTTTTGATTACCAAATATAACTAAGTATTTTTGTTTTCAAATTTGTCTCCAGATGTGAATGTAGTTATACTTAATCTATTTGTTTCCCTAAAACCTTTATTATTTCAGGAAACCAATTTGAAATATAGAGAAGCATGAGGAAAATTTCATTATGCTTAATACAGCATGTATTCAAATTGTTAGGTAACTTAAAATTACAATATGATTTCCAGTGAGTAGAATCCATCCTTCATCTATACCCAGTTATCCATGCAATGTTGCCTGGAGGCTGATGCCCATCTCCAGCGGTCATTGGGGGCAACGGACAGGTACACCCTGGACAGGTCATCTGTTTATCAAATACGGCCCTCTTCCACAAACTCCTACTCAGTGCATGATAAAAAAAGGGTTTCCCACTAATAAGTTAGCTGTGTTTTTGGACTTTGGGAGGAATATCCAGAGAGAACCCGCATTTGCAGAAAGAGGCCAGGCCGGGATCGGAAAGTTTGAATGTTTCACAAAAGAATGGTTTTAGGAATGAAAAGTACAGCTGTGTATAAACTGTATAAGAAAAAAAAACAATAGTAGATTTTAAGGAATTGAAGCAAATGGTCCAATAGCGAATTATTATGTATGAAACCATGGGAACAAAAGAAAAAAAGGTATGCAATTTTAATCATGTCTATAAAACATAATCATTGATAGAACTTAAACAACAATCCGTCTCGCCAAACATGCTGTCAGGGTTAACCGTTCATCTTTTTATGAGATAAAGGAATCCAAAGCTTATCCATAAAGATCGAGGATGGTTTTGAAAATAACGAAAGAATTATGATTACAAAAAATATACTACTGTAAATCCTGGCATATCTTGGCATATTTTTGTAGCATATTTACATTAAAGTACAAACATATTACAAACTTTAACATCAGTTCCGATCTGAAGACATCTAAAGGAAACCAGAGTGGAATTCAACTCCATGTTTTGGTATCTTAATTCGTGATGGCATTTTGAAAACTTTTTTATTTAATTCAAGGTGCAACTAACATGTTGTAATTGTCTGCCTGGTGCCAGTGCACACCATCTTTACAGGTGAATTAATTGAAAGGAACATACCATTCACTGTCAGTCTCTCAAATTATTTGGCATGTGCAGATGAGTAAAGCTTCATCAGTGCAAACCAAGAGTCTGCATGGTGCATCATAAAAATGAGTAAAATATCTAGTCGATGCTACATCTCAATGGAGTTCAGGTTAATTTCATAGCAGTGACATATATACATTTTGAAGCTAAGTGTGATGCTTTAGCATTACTTTAGCTGTCTCTCTTTTTCTCAGCTTAAAATACTTTCTAAATCTATACATATTTATAAAATCACAGATTATAAAACATAAAAATATTCATGTGGATAAAAACTTGAAATGTTTTCCAACATAAATTACAAAAAGCAAAGGGATTTTGAATCTGTATATATTGCATATAATCTGTATATAATCTATTAAAACATTTTTGTAGTCAGATTTTTCAGACTACAAACCACTGATCTCTGATTACAGTGTCAGAGACCAGTAATCTAGCAATTTTGATGAACAGAAAGGGAGCAGTGAAGGATCACAGATCCCATTCCAGATAAGTGCAGCTAAAATGTTGACTAACCAGATCACCCACACACATAATTATAGGCTACAGAGCTGGTTGTTATTTTTAGATACTTTAATTAGATATGACAGAACTTGATCTGAAGATGAAAGTGATAGTTCACTTAAAAACTTCACTGTTAAAAGAAAACCAGACAGAAGTGTTTAAGTGAACACACACGCGCGCGCGCGCGCACGCACACACACACACACACACACTGTACTTCTGTTTCCACTAGAGTTCATGCAAATCTTAAGGAATAACTATATTTTGTCATTTACAATCACAAGCTTAATTGTAATTTATAATGATTAAACCCACAAGTGTGCAACAGAGGAAACTGGACACTTGACTTTCTCTTTTTTACCTGTGGGGTGCATTTGTATTTATCCCATTTAGATTTATTTTGTTCTTGGTCTACACAGTTACTTTGTAGACCCACCTTTTACATCTACAGATGTGCCATATTTACAGATCTGGAGCCTGAGAATTTTACCCATCATTTTTTCTGTAAAATTGCGTAAAGATCAGTCTGCCTGGATGAACTGGATGGATGGATCTGAACGTCATTTTTCAAATTTGCCACAAAGCTCTGACTGTATATTTAGATTTATCTTACTCGAAGTCTTTCATAGCCTCCAACAGTTTATTGTTTTGTTAAACATCGCCCTGTATTGTACTTGTATCAGTTCCTTGCCTGCACCATCATAATGCTACGGAAGCTTTTTTTGGGGGGGAGATTTTTTTTTTTTTTACTCTATTTTCCTATCCATTTTTTTAACGATGTAGTGACCATATTCCTACACTAGAGGGCGCTACCTCCTCACTTCTAACACATCTATTCCTATTATGAGGCATAAAATTGGACGTTAGCTCCTTTAGCTCCAGACCGTTGGACGTTAGCTCCTTATGCTAGTTATGTCACCACAGTAACTTCATGGCTCAACTCTGTAAAAAGTGTTTTTACACCATATAACTTCCACGCAGTAGCTCCGACATGGACGAGCCGGACACGGCAGCGATCCTACCTGAAGACCTCCTCAGCGCCTCGTCAACGGATGACCGGCTGTCCGATTCCGAGGACCGGAAAGACGAAGCGGGTTCACCGACCGCAGCCACCTCTGTGCCGCCGTCGTGCCGGTGCCCTGTCCCGGTGTCCGTGGAGCCGGTGCTCTTCCTCTCCATGTTCTCCGTGGCTCTCCAGGCCCCTCTGACCACGCAGTACCTGTGGGACCGAATTAGCGAGGACCTCGGCTACAATGGCTCCAGGAGGTCTGGGTGCAGCAACAGCTCGGTGGAACCGGACCCGCTGCAAAAGGTCACCGGCTGAAAACTTAACGTATTTACCACCAGGTCTGATGCGTTGGGATCTGTAGGTTCACACATAGGTATGAAAAAGAAAGTAAAATAGCGCTTTAGTTTCAAATAAATAATTTTTTTAAAAACTGTCAAACTTCATATTGTGTGTAAAATTTGGTGTATTTAGATATAAAGGGAGTGAGATGTCAAGCCTACTGTCAGTAAATTAATATTATTAACTTTGTAAATATTTTATAAACGTATAATTAGCATAAGATTCCAAAAAAATCATACTTCAATTAAGTTTTTTTAAAATGATGCTTACTGCTATTAAGTGGCATGATCTCCCAATAAGGTTAGTTCTTCATAAATGAATGCAAAACAGTCTTGAATTTTCAGTTGAAAAGTGATAACTGAATCTCCACAAATGGACTAAGTGTAGAAAAACAAAATACTGTATTTTCAGATTTCAAATATTAATTTAGTACACAATGTTACTGACGAATACTGTTAGATCTGAGCTCAAACCTGTTTGTTTCCAAAGGATTACAACACATACAAACTCTTTTTTGTTAATGTCTTTTTAATTTAAGAATAAAATATGCAACAAAAATTTACCGCTAAATGTAAAATGTCCTGAGGAATCCTTCCATAGAGGTCGTGGTTTTCTAAACTCCTAAGACAAAGTGCACAAAATAACATAACGTTTGTTTTTGCTGTGTTTAGTGACAAAAAAGAGGAGGTTTTCAGTTTTTATGCAGTCAATGAAAAGGGAAAAAATTGTATTTGACTGGCTGATCAAATGTAATAAATAAATAAAAATAGGTCAACAAAAGGTAGTAAAACAAACATATTCATCTACTCTAGAAATAATTACAACTTTAAAATAAAATGCAAAGTTACAAAATAGTTTGTAATAATCAGTATTTGTGAATATCAGTTTATTACTTTTGAACATATGTGATTGAAGAGTTAAAGTGACTGCTCAGCAAACAGGAACAGCATCACATGTTGCAACTGAGAAGAGTTTGCTGAGCAGGCACAACATGTGAAACGTACATCCGTTCCACTCAGGAAACAGAATATTGTAGCATTAAATTAGATTAATTAAGAAATTTTTTTTAAAAAAATCATGTTGCACTACAAAGCAGGAAGTTTTCATCCTGTTCACTGATTTGTTTCTGTTGTTGTTGTTCAGGAAGTTGAAACTCTGACAGCTCACTGGAACCTGTACATCAGCCTGGGGGGGTTTTCAGTCGGGCTGGTGGTTGTCCCTCTCCTGGGCTCGTGGAGCGATGCAGCAGGCCGCAGAACCGTCCTCATCCTCCCCAACTTCGGCCTGGCGCTGCAGGCCGTGGTCTACCTGGTGGTGATGTACCTCAAGCTGCCTGTGGTCTGCTTTCTGGTGGGCCGGCTGCTCAGCGGCCTCTCGGGGGATTTCAACGCCGTTCTGGCCGGCTGCTTTTCCTACGTGGCGGACATCAGCGACAAGAGGTCCCGCACCTTCAGGGTGGCGGTTCTGGAAGCTTGCCTGGGCATTTCGGGGATGTTGGCCAGCATCATAGGAGGCCAGTGGCGCCGGGCACAAGGGTGAGAAACAACTAATTTCAAGATCTAACCAATGATTATATACTGAGTAAAAACAATGGCAGCTGGAAGTGAACTTGAATGCCTATTTTCATTTTCTGTAAGCAGCTGAAAGGAGCATGAAATGTGAAAATGGGTCTTTTCTATGCTACTCAGATTTCCAAGAATGGAATCAACATAAAACAAGGAAGGTCACAGGAAACGTGATGTCAGCCGTATTTCTGATATTTGAAACAAAAATTATCGCTATTTACTGATGTGAAATGCTTATATCGTGATACGTTTTTCACTTTGTCCAGCCCTAATATATGCTTTAATTAAATAGCATAATTCACTATTATCGTCATCGGTGACTGATTTATTTGTCTGAGCTCTGAGTCCACCTCTGGTTGTGCGTTGAGAACTGTAAGAGCAAATGATCCCCAGTAAAAGGCTTAACCCCCCATTAGCACCTGCAAAAAACTGGTGAGAAATGTTTACTGTGTGTTTACTGCTGTAAAAAAAAAAAAAAAAAAAAAAAAATCACCTCTATAAACAATGTTTTGTTTTTTTTCTCCGCAGTTACATCAACCCGTTCTGGCTGGTCCTGGCCACCAACTTGGCCTCAGCTCTCTACGCCTACCTGTTCATCCGAGAGTCCGTCCGTCCAGACCCGAGCGCCAGGCTCCTCTCCGCTCGCCACTACAAGGCCGTCTGGCGCCTCTACTCCACAGGAGGCATCAGCGGCGCAGGCGGCGGCGGCGCACAGCTTCTCAGGTGCAAGCTGTGGCTCTACACGCTCTGCTTCTTCCTGGTGGTGGCCGTTCACTTCGGCACCAGGGAGCTGTACGTCCTGTACGAGCTGAGCTCCCCGCTGTGCTGGGACTCGGCGCTGATCGGCTACGGGTCGGCCGCTCTGAACCTGGCCTACCTGAGCAGCCTGCTGGGGCTGAAGGTCATGCAGCGCTTCCTGCAGGACTCCTGGGTGGCTCTGGTGGGCCTGGTGTCCAACGTTACTGGGCTGGTGGTCTTCTCTGTGGCGCACACCACCCAGCTTATGTTCACGGGTGAGAAGCGTCAGAAAGTCGGGAGCAGTTTCTCAAAATATGTGTCACCGAGTTCATTTTGGAAGATTTGGCTACAGGAATTCATAGAGGTTCCTCATATTGAAGAACTAAGACATGGAGTGTGTGGTAACTCAGAGGTTTTAGAGATAATGGTGGCCGATCCCGGAAAATTCAAAGTCTAAATATTTCGATCTGTTCACAGTTTTATACACCACTGTCTACACTCGGTGTATTTGGTAATCTGCCATAACAGCAATATTAATGTCAGATGTCGGTATTGGGGCAAATTTTCATACCGGTACATTTCTATTCAGGACTTAAACTTTTCATGGTTTTAAAGATCCATCCATCCATTTTCTTTGCACCCTTGTCCCTTAGTGGGGTCGGGAGGGTTGCTGGTGCCTATCTCCAGCTGACGTTCCGGGCGAGAGG
>CAEGAF010110904.1:0-33157 GCA_903067075.1 Micropoecilia bifurca
AGCTAAGCTACTCCGAAAACTCCGGAGCAAATATTAAAGTATGAATATTCTGGATGAACTGAGTGGATAGATGAACCTTATAAGGTCTACTTTCTCGCCTAAAAACACATTTAAATGAGTTTTTGTGGCGATTAATGGTGGTAAAAATGCAATATATTTCTGTACTGACCGTTTACATTTACCGCTGCTGTTGGCGCATTGCATTGTGGGATATCAGCTGCCTCAAGTCCGCTGAAGGATGCATCGATGCATCCTCGGTAAAATGGGCGGAGCAAGAACACATCCGGGTACTTTGAGCGTTCTTGCCTGGATGTGTACTTTGAATTGGAACAGAACTTGGGCCGCTGCCGATGACGTTTCACGAGGACGCGAGAACACAAGTACAGACAAGAACACATATTGAGAAACGGCTTTTCTCAATCCTTTGGTAAACTAACTGTAGCGTCGCGCTTAGATATGACGTCACAGCAAATAAACGGTTGTTTACATGCAGTACCTCGCGGGCCACTAGGGGGCGTGAGGTCCACGAGGTACTGCACGTAAACAGCCGTTTATTTGCCGTTACGTTAGCTTTAAGCGCGACGCTACAGTTAGCTTACCAAAAGATTGCGTTTAAAATTAACAGATAAATGCCTTAAGTTTAAGTGGCAAGTGAGAGTTTAGTAAATGGGATAAGTGGTCTTTGGCCTGAAAAGGTTTGACCACAGGGATTATTGTAGCGCCTCATATGACTTTATTGCATTCTCTATATTAATGACTCAATTCCCCTTAGGACTTGAGAATCTGATGCTAACGTTCATGCACTTGTATTTAAATTTATAAAAGATTCGCGCATCTAATTTGGGCACAGTTGTGCAACCATTGAGTTCATAACACCAGCCATAAAATCTTAAATACAGACTTCTGAGAACGTCAACTATAATTATGCTAAAAGATTTTAGAGTTGCCGGAGTAATAAATTCATTCCTGTGTCTTCTGTTGAACCAAGATTAAAATTTTAGGTTTTAGGATTTCTCCTTTGCTCCCCAGGGATCCACCGATTCTTTGACTGAAACAAATATAGATGACACAGCAGCTAAGATTTCCTGCTGCCTTGTTTTGCTTCTCATGTCTGTGACCCAGATTATGAGAGCATCATCTCTGATGTAAAAAGAATGGTACATAACAGGCACAGACTGGTTACAAACTTGTACAGCAGCAGCAAAAACAAAGAAAGACAGACAGAGGTGGAAGTTTTGCTCCGCTGCTGTTTGGGCTGAGAGAGCTTTTGTTCTCCAAAGACAGAGCCTCCCGGAGATTAAAAATGAGAGCGACAGGAAGAGGCAGATGTGTTCTCCAACAGGCCGAAGTAAAAAGCCAAAAGTTTCCTCTCTGTCAGGTCCCATGTCTCAGCCTGTTAGAATCACACACTGCATCAATAAGTCAGCGTCAGAGCTCCGACTGCTGGATCTAAGGGAAACTGTCAAAAGTACAGAGGTCCCACTGGTCGGATGGGAAAGAAGCCGGCATTAAAGAGGGAAGAGGAGGACGTGAGATCAGGGTTAATGTGGGGGAAAAGGACGGCTGATTTTCCATTTCCTCTTTTCAAAACTCCTAATTTTCCTCTTCCAATAACCCCATGGTACGGCCAGTCCCCGCATTATCACCTCCTCAACCAACACTTCTGCATTAATTTCTAATCCCTTCTCTTTTTTGAGGAATACCTCAGTCTGCACACCAAGACCAGGAGGATTCAGTCAGTCCTGAAAAGCGACAGAATTTTATTTTAATTCTCCACTTGCATGCATCTAAAACCTGCAGAGGACTAAGGTTGAAGAACCCTGAACTATTTCTGTATGCAAAAATGCCAGAATAATGACATAACATTAATTCTTAAAGGATTTGTATGTGTGTGTGTGTGTATGCATCAGGGTTTTCCACAGTGTATTATAAGCCCGGTGGGCCCCCAGGTTTTACTTATGTCCCCACCAGGCTTAGCATTGTTTATTTATTTTGTTGTTGTTTTTATTACTTTTGCATTTTTAAGACCTATAGTTATTGTTTAGGTATTACTTTTCCAGTCTCCCAATAACATATAACTGTCAGGTGATATTTCCACATTTCCTGTCAACTTTTTAAAAAATTTAACTCGAAAACACGACTGTCAAATGACTGTCGACGCCCATCGACCGCACTTAGCAAGTTTTCTGGGGGCAACACCTTGAACGCTATATTTGAACACTATTGGAAGTCATATCATACCTTATTTATACGCTTATTTATATGGTTTTTACCATAAAATCCATATTTATACTGTAAAATTCTGGCAACCACAGTTGACGGTATTTTCTGTAAATTAGAGACATTTGTTGTTTTACAGTGTAGAGGAGACTCAATGTAACTCCAACACATTGGTCCTCATGTGATATCATGGAAAAGAAAATCAACAAAGATAAAAGAAAGATCACTTTGAATCTGAACATGTTTGGTTCATATTTGGGTAAAATCTTCAGATTCCTAGCATGTACTGCATTCATCTAATCTAAAAATTACTGATTTGTTCCCCCTTTTTAAAAACGACTTTGTGTTCATTCAAGTAGGAGATTGCTGATGTTTTTGATTTTGGAAGTAAAATCAGTAGCAGGTGCTATTGATTTACTGATTGGTGTATTGTCTTCTACAAACAGCAACATTAACTTTCAATATGTTCAAAGTATCGACAGAAAAACTCAAATATTTATTCTGATTCTTTAGGTCTGTGGTCTCTCTTAAAGGACGAGGACTTAGAGTCTCGTTTTCTAATCAGCCAACGGGGAAAAGAGCAAAACAATATTTCACTCTATTTTCTGATAATATAAATTGATAACAAATGTTTCAGTCCATTAGTGTTGACCTTGTGAAATAACATCAGCAACAACAGAGCACAATATTTCCCATGAGAAACTTTCCAAGTCTTCATTAGAGGACCAAGACTTTCCCCGAGAGCAGCTTCCTCACCTCCTTCGTACTCAGGGCAGTTCCCTGAGGTTTCGTTGAGGCTCTCTTCCTCCGTGATGATGATGTTCTCTATGTCCTTCATCGTCAGATGGTCCCGGAAGGCGTGAAACAGAACCTGCTTGAGCTCATCCAGAGACAGCTGCTGCATGTCAAACTGCAGGGGCACAAAGTGATCAGCGCAGAGAAACAGAAACATCAGCAAAATTAGAAAATATGTTGTCTTTAGGGTTGTAGTGATACAATAATGATACGATACGATACACAGTATTCTGCCCACGATTCGATATGTATCGCGATATTCAGCAGGCGATACAATTCAATACACTTTTGTGATTTTCTGAACGATTTTAGAGGTACAGAGTGATTTTGGTGACATTTTGTGACTGTTATAAAGTTGGACTGAATTAATTTAACTGAAAACTGATTAAAAGCACCAGCTACACAATACCTGGCTCTGGTTGGACACAGATGTAAAGTCAACAGCTGGACAAAATGAATCAAAGTGGTGAGAAAACATGTTTCTTTTAATTGAAACAGTACAAACTGTAGCTGACATGCATTTGTAAAGTAAATAAAGNAACATCTGAAGGAATCACTCTAAGCCTGATGACCTGGTGCGAAGCAAGCAATGAGTGAGAAAGATGACAGTTGGATGTTACGATACTTGCAGATGAATATCGATATTTTTTAAAGAAAGAAAATATTGATATATATTGTGATATCGATATTATTATACAGCTCTAGTTGTCATACAAAGGAACACTGGCACTACTTCTAGTCTAATTCTGTGTGAAATTCTGATTGTATATAAAGGAAGAAGGTCTTAAAATAATGGTCTAAGTCATTTTGATATTTGACATCAACATGCACAACAACACCAGCCCTCTAATAGCTTCAATAATTACAATAAAAACAGACATATTTGCATCTCTGTTTGTACATGCTCAAGATGATTTATGAGGTCGTCACCTGCTTCTCATTTAACATCAGACTTTTTTCCTCCTCCACTGATCCAAAAAATTCACCTGCTTTCCAAAACCCTCAGCAGACTCCACTAATACCGCCGGATATGAGAGCGCCCAGCGTCCTGAAACCTTCTAGCATGTCTGGAATATTTACATCCCTGGCTTCCTGGAATACCATCAGCCGCATGGTTTAGCACAACAGATGGCCTCTCTGAGGCAGGCATGGCGAAAAACGAGCGGAAAGAGGGAAGCTGAGAAAGAGAAAGTATGATGAAGTTCAAGAAAAGCCAGATGAATGAAGTAGTGAGAGGCAGATGGAGAAAACAGAACTGGCAGACAATAGTGGTTGAGATGAGGAAGAGTTGTAACAGGAGAAGATGCTCATTTTAGCAAAGGAATGATAGTCTTGCTCATCTTGTGCTGTAAAAATAACTTGATTTTTTTCTTTTAGGAAACAAGTTTAATTTGTGGTTCTGAATTATTTTTTGTCCCCAAACACAAGAGATCACTTGGAGGCTGGACGTTTTCTAAACTAGAGAGGGGATTTGTTCCCAAATCCTTCTTCTAGTGGCTGAAAGATATTAAAATGAACTACATACCCAGAGTGCAAATAGATAATAGAAAGGCTGTCTGTGAATGAGAAATGCATTGTGAAGTGCTTTGTGGAACCTCCACCAGATTAGAAAAGGATTATATAAGTGCACAACATTTGTCTTGGTATTTAATTCTTTCCTGTTCAATAATTTGTGTCTTTGGAAATGTATATTATTTATCATTCTGACTGCTTTTGTTGTAAACACAAACACTTTAAAAATGTGACCAGCTAATAAAAGTTAGGTATTGATTTAACAGAAATCAAATCAACCAGGTGAGCATTATTAAAATGTCTACATATTAGTTAAAAAGTGATATTTTTCTCAGATCGTGATGTACTTTTCAGCATCACTCTCTGTGCAGAAGTCTTAATTTACAGTTTCTATTGCCTTTTTGAGTGATTTGCAATGTAATTATGGAAACTCCCACACAAACACAGAAATGGGAACAGAAGAAAACAGAAATACTATCAATTTAAAACTCAGGAGGCGTCACAAACAAACAGCAATTTCAATGGAGATTCCAACAATCTAGTGTTCATTCTGAGCCTCTTTTCGCTTTCTGACCAAAGAAAAGCAACACAGACGACAATATCACCTTCAACCAGACCCTAATGTGCAATTTGACATTTCAGTAAGAGTCAGGTATTCAGTTTTATTTTGTGTGCACAAAACACTTCAAAAAGACAAAATAAAAAAACTGCAACATTAGTAAACATTGTCTGACATAAGCATTTTTTGGGGGTTGACTACTAAAGGGTTAAACTCCTGAGAGCTCAAGAAATATGTCACAAAAGTTTTATTTTTAATCAGATATCCCTAAAGTGCTGTAGAGTATTTGGAGAGTTGATTTTGTTTTATTTAATTTCTTTTTGTTTCTTTTTACTCAGCAGAGACATTGGACTGATTAATTATACAATTAATTCTGATTACCAGTTGCAATTGTTTGTGCTTTTTGTCCCTTAATTGAAGAGTAATCATTTTTGATTCATGCCAAATAGATATTAATGTGAGAAACACAGAGATCTGCTTGCTTCTCTGAATGGATGGTTGAATGTAGAAACATTAATTCTGCAGACTGATTTTCAGCTAATTACAACATTTACTTGTTTCTATTAATATGTAAATATAATCATTGTTGCATGAAACAAGAGTTAGAAGCAAAAGCAAAACAATGATGTTTTCTGCACTGAGAAAAATGTTTTCTTTGGACCAACTTAAAATAATTTGTTACAGCTAATCTTCTGATTTGATTTCAGAATGATGGCTTAAGCAAAACTAATGAAATTGTCTTTACTTCTGAATCTTCAGAAGATGCTCAATATGAATTAGATCTCTCAGGTTTTCACATTTGTCTTGTTGTGCAGCTGTGCAACTCTGCTGAAGAAGATATCTTACAAAACATGGGACAGGATGCACTCAAAAACTACCCTGAGGGCACAGGAACAGTTAGTGGCAACAGCAGTTAGAGGGGCAGCTTGATTCCTGTCTCAGCCCAAAACACGAGCAACGAAAGAGAGGAACAAGTCTTTGAACAGCAGCAGCAGGACAGATGACATGACAGCTGAAGGCAGAGAGAAAACGCATAATGTTCCTGTCTGTCTGCGCCGAGACCAGCTACCTGCAACTACCAGGCAGGATGTTTTATTTTCCTCCTCTGCTGTTTCTGAAGGACAAACACAGAGTGACGAACGGGGCAGACAAAAATATTGAGTTTTCTTGTCTTTGTCTTTTCTGAATCATTTCTGGCTGTGTGTTTGTGCGGCGTATGATGGAGCGGCGACCAGGAGCCCAGCAGGGGACTCGGCGACATGCAGAAGGAGCCAAGACACATCAATCAGAGGAACAGGTGCTAACACGGCGTCCTTCCTGTCTAATCCTCACGGCCTTCAAGCAGCACAAGCTTGTTTCCTCAGACCCTCCACCTGCTCTGTTCGCTGACCCTTCTTCGAAAAGCCACCAACACTGACTGGACGCGCCATTTTCACTTGAGTTTAAGTAAAGTTTACGTTGTGTGGCGTCAGCAGGCCACACAGACGTGGTAAAAGTCTCAATCTACAGAATAAAATCAGATTTTGTCAACATAGCACAAGATTCTGGAGATGAAAAGCTCCACTCGGTGTTTGGATGCCACATTGAAAGCCTTTCCACACAAAGAGCCGCACTGCAGATCAAAGCATCCGCCAAACGGCTGATATTACATAACATGCATGTAATGTTTTTTTAAAAAGATTCATTAGAAATAGCTTTTCGTTCTGCTTCAACAGATGAAAACGGAAGAGATTCTTTTCACTCTATCACCCACGTTTTATTTTTTTTTTTAACTTATTTTTCCACTTTTGTGTCAGAAATTTGCATACCCTGATCATCTGCATTGGATTTTTCCGAACCATTTTTCTTCCACAGCTGAATGATGATACAACAAAGAGCTTCAAAAATAATTGGATGCACACGTTTGAAGACATTGTGAACTTTCTCAGATCTGCATGAGTCAAACGTGCACATATAGAACAAAAAGTGTTCCTATAGGAAAACTGCAGAAATCCTCATTCCTCTTGTATGATGTTTTAAAAACATTTTGTTTTTTCAGAAGTGATTAGAGTCACTACATGAATCCAGATTTTAGGAACTGAACATACATTTTCATTAGACTCCAAGTCAAGGCTTTAGGTTACGACCAACAATGCAAAAACACAAAATCTTACAAAGTAGTTTTAGCTTCTAGTGCCAATATCTTTATCCACTTGAAATAAGACAAAACTATCTTAGAAGTAAGCATTCAGCAAGATACAAAATACAAGATTTTGCCAGGTGTTTTTGTTTGGTTTCTAATGCAAATATCTTTGTTCACTTGAGATAGGAAAAAAAATGCAAGTAACATTTCATCAAAATATATGAGCTTCGTTTAAGTAAATAATTCCTTAATATTGATTAAACATTACTAGTTCCATTGGCAGATAAATTCACTTACAATAACACGTTTTCCCAAAGTTATAAGTGAAATAATCTACCAATAGAACTAGTACTTTTTATCTTAATATTAAGGAATTATTGGTTTAAAACAATTTCCTACATCTTCCTGAAAAGTTACTTCTAAGTTAGTTTTGTCTTATTTCAAGCGAACTAAGATATTTGTTCCAGAAACAATACAAAAATAATTGGTAAGACTTTGTGTTTTTTGCAGTGTAGGAGCTTGATTTAACTTGATTTAAAAAGTCCTTGTTTCATTGGTAGATTATTTCGCTTATAATGTGGAAAAATGTCTTATTATTAGTTAATTTATCTTCTAATGGAAATAGTACTTTGTCACTGACATTAAGGAACTATTTACTTTAAACGAGCTCCCATATCTTGCTGAAAAGTTACTTGCATGTTTGTTTCTCTTAATTCCAATTGAAATGGTTTAAATGTGTATTAATAATCATGAACCTGTTTGACTTTCTCTAACATCTCAGAAAAACATTCATCATACATTCAAACTTGTGTATCTACTTTTTCTTTATAAAAAAAAATCACTGGTGCCCTTTGTTGTAAAATAATTTAACCCTGAAAACGAAAACATACATTAAAAGCTCAACATTGTTAATGTCAGACTGTCTAGACAAGTCATCGTTCAAGAAGCTTGACTTAACTTTGGAAATGTTTTCTAAATTTAGTTCATAAGGTGCCAGTTCAAAGCAGAATCCATCTCAGAGCAAACTACATAATGAAACCATTTAATTTATTGGCTCAAGTAACTTTGATCAATAGTCTGGCTGGCAGGAAGGCATTTTTCCATTCTGAATCAGATTTGACAAACTGCCAACCAAAACAACTGTGAACAGTCAGGACCAGAGGGCCGGGCTGCTGGGATGAACTGGGATGTTTTGCACTGAGCTTCTTTGAATCAGGCTTGATTCGATGTTTACGTTGGGATCAGGGAAGCTTAGAGGAAAAGATTTCTGTGCAGTTTAGCCCCTCAAAGTGCAATTTTCTGCGATAGTGTGTGAAATGAGCGTAGTTAGGAGCATCGGCCAGGAGGGGAGGGTGAATGAGCCGTTATTAGTGAAAAACATAACAGCTTTTTTACTTCTCATGTTCTCCTTTAATTTGTTTGCATATGGAGTCAGAGAGGAGGCGAAAGATTGTTGGGTTAATTTTAGCACATATCCAGGTCTGAGGGTCTGATTTTCTGACGCTAACCCAGAATTTCACTCAGGGCACCAAATTAATGAAAAGAGGCTTTGTTTACTCTTCAGCTTCCAGATTTATAACGGTCAGAAAGAGCCAAAAGTCTTGGGGGGTTTTGGCAATGGAGACCAGAAAAAATTAGCAAAAAGAAAAAGTGTCTTTTAATCACATACCAGAATATAGATCCCACTGGAAAGCTTTGGAGGGAGTTAAAATACGCCTTTGACAAAAAGGAAAACTTTTAAAAAGGGGGATAAATGAAGAGAGCCGGCACAAGACGCTACAAGAAAACAACTGATTACAACACAAAGGTGTTGTAATTTGAAACTTATTACTTACTATAAGATCTGCTTTCCTCCAAAGCCATTTAAAATTAATTCATATCCCACCGGTCGCTTCCGATAAACAACAAAGTTTGAATTTATTTTTACCTAAAAGTGCTATAACTCTACTGGCTGAATGTCCTTCTCAATATGTGTCAAAGTTTCTCATTAATGAATGATCTTGTTTTGCTAGTTTGAAATAATCCATGAACAATTAAAATTAAAGGTTGAATGTGAATTTTAATTTTCCATCTTAAAATCTGGGATGGAAAAAATAGATGTTGCATCTACAAAAGACCACAAACTGAAAACCTCAAAGTTTTCCCACCAGATATAGATTCCTGAACTCTTCCTGAGTTAAAACATTAATATTGTTGTTTCTAAATTATTACTAACTTGTTTTCTTTGCATTATTTCAGGTCTGAAATCACTGCATCTTTTTAGTAATTTTGTCCATTTCTCATTTTCTGCAAATGAATACTAAATATTTTCTTGTTATTTCAGAGACATGTTGTCAGTAGTTCATAGAATGAAAGAACAGCGTTCATTTTACTCAAACCTATAAAAAGTAAATTCAGACAAGCTGATCATTTTAAGTGCTCTCCTAATTTTTTTCCAGAGCTGTATTTTATTCACCAAACCACAAAATGATCACAGAACTTTTCACGGGTTTGGATATATGATGTTATACGTCAAAACTTATTTATCTCATGTCACATAATAAACAAAATGACAACAAATAGCAGGTGTGTATCAGCTGCTCAGGTAGCAGACATGTTGTGCTCATACAGGTAGCGCTGCAGATAATAAAATGTAAATATACCATAAAGCTGTATTTTATGCAACACCATCTTGAGTACAATTAAAAGATAATAAAATGCAACAAAATCTGTTTATTTCTGTTATTTCCAGCGGCCCTCTAAGGCATGCCCACCTAATAATTCAGATAATTCTGTCCAGCGCCGAACAAAACAAGCCAATTCCCCAAAGAACCGCATCATCTGAACACGCTGAACTGAGTCATTATGGCTCAGCGTGCCGTATCCATCATGGAGAGCCTCTTCCATCTCTCCCTTTCTCCCTTTTTTAACACAATGACTCCCCTGTCTCCCTCTGAGCTCTGTGAAATATAAACAGACACTTGCAAAATGCAGCTCTCACAATCCTCAGAGACACTCTTCCTCCCACCGTTTCATTCCCCCTCCCGCCTCCTCTCCACTTATATATTCTTTTGCTTTATGCTTTTATTTTACGCTTCCTCCATCTTTTCCTGCTCTCCTCTACTTTTCTTCCTGTTTGCCTTCAGTCTGTCATTTCCCTTTGTGGGAGGTGAGCGTTTTAAATCACCCCAGAGATGCTCACTGTCTGCGACCTTCGTGAATCACAGTCTCTTGTACTTCTTTAATTTTCTCCCCCTCTTCTTCTTTGTGATTTTCCTTTATGTTCCCATATCTTTATGTGGGGCATCCTCTCCTCTCCTCTCCTCTCCTCTCCTCTCCTCTCCTCTCCTCTCCTCTCCTCTCCTCTCCTCTCCTCTCCTCTCCTCCATCATTCCCACCCCTTTCCTCTCTCATCCCTGTTCATTGTCCAGCTTACCTCTCCCCCACCCCCTCTCTCTCAGCCCGTCTGGCTGCTTCATTCTTCCACTTTGTGTCTCATTTACAAAAGGTGTTCTAAATCTGCATATTTTTTTTGCATTAAATTACTTTATTTTTCCCTGATGGAATGAACACACTGCTGTTTCTTCAATTATACTTCTTGAAGAGATTCACAATGAAATCTGGAGTTAGGGGAATCTTTGTGGATGTCCTGGTGGTTAAATGTAATTCTCTAAATCAGAGATTATGAATGTTCTCTAGGACCGGTTGTGCCAGATTAAATCTATTAAACTGTAAAAACGTCAATAAATACCTGTCGATAACTACTTCTTAAAACTAAATAATATTGATCAGTTTCTCCAGCATTTAATGACTGGTTTTTGCAAAAAAAAAAAAAAAATTGTGATCAAAATCACAGATTTTGTGATTCTAATTTAGAAATATATGATGTTAAATGTGACTTTTTGACTATAATTTGACATCCAGTAGGGCAGAGGTAGAAGTCGTAAAAGTAAGAAACACTGCCACCTGCAGGTGGGAGTTAGCGGCCACTTAAACTCTACGTTTTTGACCATTTTTCTGGAAAATTTGCAATAATCTGCAGGAATTTTCACATAATTACAAAACAGAGAGACGTATTGATCTAATTTTGTGTCTGGAGTCTAGAGGGCCACATAAAAAGCTCTGGCGGGCCAGATTTGGCCCACAGCCCTTAGGTTTGACTAGTGCTCTAAATGCTTCTCATCTCATTTAACTTCAGGAAAGCAGAGTGCAGCTTCCTAGGAGCTGAGACTCAACTAGTCCTTGCCTTTAACACACACACACACACACACACACACACACACACACACACACACACACACACACACACACACACACACACGCATGCACAAACATTCCTGCATTTCCATAATGTCATGTGCTTTTACCTATGAGACACTAACTGCATGTTCTTCGTCTGGAGCTGCTTTCATAAACAATGTCAGGATGTAAAACGAGCTTGTTCATGAGCCGCACCACTAATGCCCAGTTCGGATTCTCAAACGCAAACATGCTCTGACATTTTTGAGACAGTGCTGCATCTCTAAAATCCTTATTTTGGCAATGCCTCCTTCAACACTGTGAATGGTAAACACACACACACACACACAGACACTGACACACGCACACAAACCCAGAATCACTCCTGCATACAAAAACCCAAGTAAATTCTCTGCAGGTCTCCTTTCCTTCAAGCCTCTAAGTAAAAACAATTTCTGGCAGGCAGGCAGCAGAAGCAGGTAGGGGGGACTGGAGCATGTGTGTGTGTGTGTGTGTGTGTTTTCTTATTTGTGTCGGTGCAGAGTCCCTGCAGGAACCAGAGCCGAGCTTAAGCTTGTAAGCACTCCTCTGAATGCTGAAATGCGCAGCCACAGGTGAGCTAGATGAGGTGGAAAAAGATGGAGCCGGTAAGTAACAGGGCGCCTGAGTGATGAGGAGCAGACTGTCTGACCGCAGGTAGGAGGAAGGTTTGTCTCTCACCTGCCAGAAGATGTTGTCAATGGTGTTGCCCAGGAATCCTTCTCTGTTGTCGGACGACAGCAGCTTAGGCCCCAGTATCGTCATGAACTCCTCGAAGTCCACCTGGCCGTCCCCTGCAGGAGGAAACGCATCACAGGCTGCTGCAGCATGGACCATGTTTGCTGAACATACTCAAAGCAATAAAAACGAGATAGAATAACAACTAAATACGCTTTGATTTGTGACACTATAGAGACACATAAAGAGCTGCAGCAAACTTTCGCCAACTCAGACGTGTATCTTTAAGATTTTGGGCGTAGGTGTTCTCATGACAGATCAGGGAATATCTGGCTAATTTAAATTCACAAGACACGACTCGTAAAAATGTTTGCTTTATGTATTCTGCTGCTGCATGTAGTTAATGATACCCATCAGCAGCCTGAACAGCTTCATTACAGGAACTTGTAAACACCATCATTTTCACCTAGATTTATAGACGTTAACCTGAAGATGCTGCGATCACAACTGTCAGCTTTATTTAACTTTTAGTTCATTAAGCTACACCAGGCAGCATAAAAAACCTTAGCAGTAAAGCAACAGCATTGGAAACGGTTCAGTAAATTACCTTGCAAAAGTATTCAAATCCTCTGAACACAATGCAAATACCAACTACAGAGTATTTTACTCAGATTTTATGTGACTACAAATGTGATGGTGAAGTGAATGGAAGATGATACTTGGTTTTCAAACTTGATTACAGTAATTTAGTAATTCAGTAATTTAGTGGCATATATGTATATATATGCCACTGATATATATATATATATATATTTATAAATATATATATATATATATATATATAGATATATATATATATATAACATAAACACGCTTTATTTAAACAACAAAATTAATGTTTTAACTCAGGAAGAGTTCAGAAATCAGTATTTGGTGGAATAACCAGGAGGTTTTCTATGAGGTTCACTTGCAGCGGGCTCTTCATATAAAGAATAATAAGTCACAACATTAATAATTATTAATAATATTATTAATAATTTTTAATAATGTTTACAAAGCTCCATCCATCTACCTGAAAAAATATAATATTCATATCAAAGTGAGAGGTTTCTGAGTACATTACACAGCACACTTTTACATTTTTATCTGTAACATAAAGCAGAAATATATCAAATTTGAAATAGGTTCAACTTTGTTTTGGTCAATGCCACGTTTTTAGAATAAAACACAAGAGTTTGTTGCTACGGTTCAATGGATATTAATACTTTCGTAAGTCATTAATAATTATGTCAAGGGAATTCCTAATATCCTTTGCCTTAGCATAAAAACCCAAACTTTTATTATTTGCACAAACACATCCTGGCAACAAATACTAATTCTGTATAAGTTTTGTCCAGCTTGGAGAGTCTTTTGTTTTGGCCACATCTACAAAAGGTAAGGTTTACTTTGAACAGCGGTTTCAAAGAGATTGGATTTTGCCTTGAGTTGTTGCCCAATTACCCAGCCTCGACTGGAAAGCTCCAGGAAAGATGAAAACTGACAGCAGAGAGATCACAGACCTATCTGTGTGTTTAATGCTGCACAGTGTCTAACATTATTATGTTCAAAACTGCAAAGCCGGATTAAATGATGCTCTGAACGAACATCATTTAATCTGAAATAATTGAGGTTTACAGAAGGATAGTTCAAGATATACTGTTAATTCTTACGCTGATATTTAATAACATAAAATGTTAGTGCAGGTTGTGATGTGTTGACTGTGAAAGTCAAAGGTAGACTAGATTTTAGGAAAGATAGCGTCTCACCTCAGGACAAATGGTAGTGCAGCTTTCAGGTGGTCGGTTACTCACAGACGCAAAAGCAAAAAGCTTTTAGCTTTGACCTTTGATATTTATGGCAAACTGTGAAATCAAGAGCCGAGAGCAGCCAGAGAAAAAACCGCTGAAGGACTGAATGGATTTTTCCTGATGCAAGTTCTGCCTTGGAGTAATTACAATCTGCTGTGAATTTACAAGTAGAGCGCAACTTTTAAGTACGAGGAGCAGAAAGGCTTGTTCTTTATTGTCTCGGGGGAAATTTGTCCTTTGAATCTGGCCTTCTGTTGCACTTTAGGTCATTTATAAGGTGTTTTAGTGAAGCATTTCTGAAGAAAACTTGTTCGATCCAAATTTTTGTATCCAAAGCAAGTGAAAGAGGAATCCATACCTCTGCTCCAGTAAATTACTCCTCCCTGTACCATGCAGAAGTAAAGAAAACAAAGATCCGCAAGCAGAAACGCATTAAAACAGGATGAGGAGGTTCTGCACGGCCCCTGGGTGTGTGTCCTTATGTAGCGCCTCACCGTCCATGTCCAGCCTCTGCATAATGATGGCCAGCTCCACTTCGCTGGGCATGTAACCCAGGGAGCGCATAGCCATGCCCAGCTCCTGCTTGGAGATGAAGCCATTCCCATCTCGGTCCAAAACCCGGAATGCCTCACGGATCTCTGCGCAGGATAAAAACACAACATGTCACTGCAAAGTGCGCACACTGTCTGCGCTTCTTTTCATTCTACGTATTTGTGAAAATACACATTTTTCATTTGATATGGAAAAATGTGAAATGCTGCAATTTTTCTGTCATGGAGCATCTGGTGTGAGAGAGTCTGGTTGATCTTTCTCACACGTCTAATTGCTTACTGTGTTTTATAAGGCGTCTTATTATAGGGGATGAAAATATCTTTTCTTTATTTTCTTTCCGATGAGTAATCATTGCTGGTTGCTTTTTTATTTGCTTGGTGGTTGCACTTGTTGCAGAGGTTAATGGTACACATCTTTCCCGTTTATCGTAATTTAAATCTAATCTAGTTTCTACTTATATAAAGTGCATCCCTTATTGCAGTCGGTTGATATATGTTCTTGTTTTGTTTAGAATTTTAAAGTGTGTTTTTATGAGATCGTCAAATCCTTTTTTATCTTGTTGCTGGTCCGTGATGCGTTTTCTTTGTCAGTGCTGCATGACCAATTTTCAAAGACTGAACAATTGTGAGACTTTGTTTTTTCTTAGAGATCAATAAATGTTGTGTTCAGCTCGCCTTGGTGAGGAGTTTTATTTTTAAAGAGTACTGCTGTTATCTGTGTCTCAGAAATAAAAGCAGGGCTTAGAAAAGCAGATATCCTTCATAATTATTGTATTTCTCCAATTACGTTTAAACTCAACCACAACAAATTCTCGTTTCAATTGCTCATGTTTTATCACCTAATGTTGCTTGAAAATTGTAAATGTAAGTTTAAGTGCTCTTGCAAGAATTCTTCTTCTAACTTTTGTAATTTATCAATTGAGACTCCATAAATAAGCCCTGATTGCATTACCGTATCAAACTGGAAATAGTAGCTCATCTTTTCACTCAACACAGTTTTATCTTCTAAGGTGGATTCTTTATATTCTTGGTTTCTTTCTTGTTTGAAAAATATTGCAGAATCCATTTTCTTATCTTGTTTCATTGGCTGATCTTTACCTCCTGATGGCTCCTTCCCCGTAATCTCCAGATACAGAGTAGCTTTGTTCTGTCTTGGTCAAAAAAATAAAAAATAAAAAATAAAACACAAACCAGCAAAAGGTTTGAAAAAGGTGTTATTTACTATTTTGTTAAACAAAGTTACAAGGTTTCATTGCAAGGTTTGTTTATTTTTTTTATTTCATACTTTGTTAGCCTAAACTGAAAGTGTTTTATTGAAATATACTTGTACAGTATTTACATAGTACTTACAAATATTAAGGCTTACTAAAATATACATATAACCCATTTGAAAATATTACCAAAGATATAATTTCACATTTCAGCAGCAAGGCATTTCAAAGTGCTTTAGACAACTTAAAATAAAAATAAAAACAGAAATAGACAGAATTTGAAAAAGATTAGAAGATAGAAACATTATTAAAAGTAAAAATTAAAAGTGAAAACATTTTAAAACATCTCAAACCTCAACATCATACAAGGATTCTCAAACCTCAGAGTTTCAAAGTGCTTTACACAATTTGAAATAAAAATAGAAACAGAACAAGAGAGTTTGAAAAAGATTTAAAGAGTTAAAATCATTATTTGTCATTATGAATAATTTGCATGTTTTTATTGACTTCAGTTTTTGTTGTGCCTCCTTTCTGGTTTATTTTTATGCCCAGTTACTACAGCTACTGCATGAATGGGTTTTGATCAATACTCTTTTGTAAGAGTTTATTCTTGTTGATCCTAATTCTTGTGTCCTTAAAACATTTCCTAATCAGAAAGTTATATCTTTAACTTTCCAGAGTTCCAGCTCACCATTTAATTTTTCAGTAAATGTGTGGTTTCAGTCTCGCTGCTCTTAAAGTTGTTGTGGGATGCAACACGCTTTCTGTAATAAAACTCCAATAACCAGCAGCTTCTCTGGGACCAAACAGCAGACAGACAAATTAGTTTTGAAGCGGGACCGATTCCTGCGGGAAATGGAGTTGGTAGACAGAAAAACAAGTCCTAAATCACAGCAGCAGTTAACCTCAAGTGTAAAAACACTTCAAGTGGTCTGCAGCGTCTGCAGAGCGGCTGCCCTGCTGGTGACCATAGCTGAAACCCCAGCGGACCTGACCCATGGAGCTAAAAAAAAAGAAAAGAAAGACCCACAGAAATATTTGGAACAAATGTTTTTGATTAGTGTTATCACTAACATGGTGTGTGGAATTATTTTAATCTTTTTGCATTTCACAGTTTTCAGAAAATCAAACTCTGCTATCCGGGAATAAAGAAAAAGAGATTATTCTTCTCTGCTTGTGGGCATTAAAAATTTAGAGATTGTTGAATTACAAATAAACTTCAACTGCAACCTTTCAGCAGCCGCTGTAAACAAAGACGCTCATAAAAATAATCTTAGTAGCAGCATTTTCACATAAAAAATGATTGCTCCGCTTTTTTTACAGGCAAGTACTAGCACTGCGGCACAGTCAACTGACACAGGAAGTAAGAAAAGCAGTAATTGAGAAACATCTCATTATATTCCTGTTTTCTGATGCTGAATTTTTGTCCTGTGTAATTATGCATATGATTTTATTTTTTTTACTTTGAATTCGATAGTAAAATACTAGCTGCAGAAATTTTCTTGGAAGAAATTATGTTTTAGGCAAATTTTTGCAGGTGAAATATTTACTGGTGAATTAAAAAAATCAAGCACAAAATCTAATGAAACTAAGGGAAGGAGAAAATAAACAAAAAAGAAAAAGAAAACCACCAATCTAAGTGAAAACAACCCAAATGGCAAAATAAATAAATGAAGTATCACAAACGGAAAACTATTTTAGAGCCTTTTTAATTTGTATTGGATTTGAAGAGAATGTAGCTTTGGCTAACAAAGAGTTATTTACTTAATTTTGTCTTAATACATTTTTATTTATCTTAGGGAAATGTTGTCTAAATAGCACAGAAGTATTTTTCCAATTGGGGTTTTTGGTACAATACATGAAAAAATATAAAAATGTTTGTTTTAAAAGCACACCTTTTCAATTTTGTCTTTTCTCTGTAAAAATTAAACATCTCTAATAAAACAAAAAATGAATAAATAAATAATAAGGCAACATTTTCCAAGCAATTCTTTTTAAGTTTAAACACTTTTGGGTTTTATAACACCTAAAATCAAATAAATTGCAAAAAAATTAAGTGGAAAATTAGAAGAAAGAAAAACTGTTACACTAAACTGAAAAAATTAGCATTTAAATTGCAATTAAAATGAGTAACTTATGATATTTGTATTAATTCTACTCTATTATTTTTTATTTTTTTCAATTTTCTTCATTTCACCATAATTAGTTTTTCATTCTAGCAGATTGACTGACGAAAATCTTGGTTTTACCTAAAAGAAATTATGCTAAAACCATAGCTTTGAAGTATTTAAATTTTTTGCAATAACATTTACTTATTGTAAATGTTGCTTATCAAGCAACATTTTTATAATTCATCCATCCATCCATTTTCTAACACCCTTGTCCCTTAATGGGGTCTGGAGGCTTGTTGGTTCCTCTCCAGCTAACGTTCCAGACGAGAAGCCGGGTCACCCTGGACAGGTGGCCAGTCTGTCAATTAAATTAAAAATACTTTAATAATCCCAAAGGGAAATTAAATAAGAATACAAGTATTAGTAGAAGATGTCTTTCATGGACTGTCCTGTATATGTTGGAAACCCCCCAACCTACCCAAAAAACAAGGAAAACATAAATCCAAAGAACAGATGTACCTGTAATTCACTCAAACTATCCAGTTTAACCAAACTGAGAATTTAAATTGAAAGACACAAATATAGTTGTGCCAAAATGCAGAAAAAAAGATTTAAGGTCTTGGAATGAATAATATATAGTTTGTTTTGATGTGAGTTTATGATTCTGAAAATAATCTATATTTCTAACTTATTTCGAATATAAATTGTAATTTAAGTAAAACTAATATATTGTAATATACTGATCACTCGTAATTTTTTTAGGTTGGCTCAATGTAACATTTTTTCAGTGCAGGAAGAGGTGTTATTGCAAAGTAAATGACCAAATCTGAACCTCAGATAACTTAAAACCAACTGGCATTGTAAATTAAATTAAACTGCATCATAATAAACAATTTTAATAAATGTCAGGAACGTCATGATGACACAAATTTGACCTGTTTGTCTCATAAGGTTCCTTTAAATTGCATTTGTAGTGAATCAACAATATCAGAAAACTGAACTGAATTGAAAATTATAGAAGAGAATCAAATCAGATCTTCAAAAAGTCTTAGATATTAAATTTATTTATTTATTCTCTACTAATGTTTGTCATATTGCAGCCACTTTGTACTGAGTTATAAAACAAAGCAACTGCTGTGGTTCAGGAGCTTGTTGAACTATTTCAGTATCTATATCTGAACTTATTCTTTACTGTTCTAATGTTCTGTCTTAAATGATTTCCACATATAAATATGTCCAAACTTCAAGCAGCTTGAACATATTGATTAATTGACAGACACAATTGCTTCTCTAAAGTTATTTATGATGTTTTCCCTTCTTGGCACTGTGTTAGCTTACAGAAAGTTTCAGACAAGCAAACTGCCTAGATTGATGTTTTTATAAGGGCCCACAATTAATAACGACTGCTACTTTCCTCTTATTCAGCAGAAAAGGGAAACTCAGCTTTATGAGTGGTTGTTTTGACTCTCATTGTTCTCCTTTCTGTCTGATAAGTGATCAGTTATCTTCACCACCTACTCTTAATTTCATCTCATAACTGTCACGGTGGGTTTTTGAGAGCTAAACTGGAGACAACTGCTGAGTTGTGGCATTAGATGGATTCATTTTCTCCAAAAACAAAAACCTAAAAGAACATAAATAGCTAGTGAGACAGGAGAGTGACAAAACAAAGATGTAAGGTGGGTTCAGTGGGTTTGATACCTGGACTGAGGAACTGGAGCCAAAAGGAAACAATTTAAGAAAATAAATACAAATACCAAAAATGTGTAACTAAGAAAACCAAAATACATGTAGAAGAAGAAAAAACTGGTAATCAGAGCTAAAACTAGACATGGAGTGGCATGAAGAAACCTTATTAGCAAGAAGTAAAATAAAAAAGACTTAAACTAGAATTAACTAAACCCAACAGAAGCTATTCGTTCAGGTTCCCACCAGAATAAAATACAAATAAAACAACTATGAGCCATAACAAAACCACAAACCAAAACATAAGCCAATACACCAGTCTACACCAGAACATGTTCTATCAGCTTTATAACATTTAATTCAAAGATTTAATGTGACACTGAGACAAACTAATCTACGATGTGCTAATTAGTGACTGGTGGATTTTAGCAGGTCTGCATGGAGATGAAAGGTGCTTCCCTGGAGTAGATAAGAGGCTTCCCCATTACTTGTAAGTGCAGGAGCTTTTCTCACAGACAAACCAAGGTGAGAGTCGACTCCCTCCTCCTCTCCGCCACACTGCCTGTCTAAGTCCCTTTTCTTGTCTCCCTCGCATCCTTTTTATACTCGCCATATCTTACAAACCCCGAGGGGCCTCCGCAAAGAACAATCACCACCATCTCTGCCAAGATCGCTTCCGACTCCGTGTTCCCACGCAAAATGAGGATTCTTCCTAACAAGAAGTTGTGATTAAATGCACACAACCCAGAGGGAATGAGTGCGTTTGTGCAGCAGAAACACTCCGAGCATTCTAGCAGAATGGCCACAGGTTGCAACATATAACCTGTCAATCATTGCAAAAACACAAAATCTCAAATAGTATTTATTATCAGTCTAGTTTCAAGTGCAAATATCTCTTTACTTGAAATAAGACTAAACTAAAACTAAGTCAATAATTCTTTTATATTGAAGAAAAGATTCTTGTTCCACTGGGAGATTGTTTCACTCATTATAGTGAAAATAAACTATAATAAGTGAAATAAACAACCAACAACAAAAACCTTTTTATCAACATTACTGCCTGGAAAGTCATATTGGATGCGTTCACACTGCAGCCTGAAGTGACCCAATTCCGATTTTTTTTTTATGTAATGCGACCTGTATCTGATCTTTTCATGGCAGTGTGAACAGCTCAGGTTCGGATTCTTTTTCGAATGTGACTCATATCCGATACGTATCCAAATCAAATGCGACCATAATGTCCAGGTCACATTCATCTGAACTGAACGTCACTGATTCTCAACAAATCTCACTATTCTGCGTCCTGATACGTGCAAGCGGGAAGAAAAACAACAACCATGACGACTATATGAGGATTAAGTTGTTAATATGTTGCAGAACACAAACAGGTCGCATTTACTGGCAGTGTGAACGGCCCGGCAAAAAAAATCAGAATTGCCAAAAATTCGGAAATGGTTCACTTCAGGCTGTAGTGTGAACGCAGCCATTGAAATAAGGTGGAGGCACCTTATTTCAAGACAAAACTATATGTCCGTCCGTTTGTCCATCTGTCTAAGCTCTGTCTGTTTGAATGTTGGAGTGTAAAGCTGAATTTCAGTCGCAGCTTGTAAACATCCCTCACGGCTCATAACTGGACTCATCCTCCATGCCGCTGCCTCTCATTTTTTTGGCTTTCTTCAAAGGGTGAGAATCACAGGCAAGGTGAGGCGCTGCGAATGAGGCCGAGTGTCCAGCCTCCCAGAACACGCTGAGGTCCATTTGTATGCGTCCCAACAGAGGGGACCACGTTTTCAATAGGGTACAAATGAGCTGGTCCCTGATGTGTTGCTCTACAGTGTGCATGCGTGTGTGTTAGAGTGCAGCCTCTACCAATGGTTGGCTATTGCAGAGGAAGCCAACAGGTTTGCACATGTTCACATATGAAAAGCAGAGATGCTTTCGTTCAGGGCATTATTAACAATTCATCTGTCTATACAAACAGATAAACCTGCGAGAAACTTCTAAATCTCTCTGAAGTGGGATTAGACGTTTTGTATGCAGGCAACAGCTTCCAGCCTGGATATTTTGTCCACATCAAACAAACTTGTTGTTTACTCAGGATCTCCGGCTCACTGCAGCTTCACTTTAGAGTTTAAGAAACTGAATTCAGTTCATGCAGTTCTTTGCAAAAAGAAAACTTTTATCGTCTTGTTTTGTACATTTTATTGCTTCACAACCACAAACTGCAATGTTTTTATGGGGACTTTGTGAGGTAAACAAACACAAACTGTTGCACAACCGTGAATCTGCTCTGCCTCGTTTACTCTGATTCTCCTAAATCAAAACAAGTGCAAACACATGCCTTCAGAAATCAACTAATTAGTAAAAAGCCAGACTTTTTACTAATTATTAACCTTACCTAAACTCTGGTTTAGGTAAGGTAATTTCATTTATCTAGCACATTTTCAGCAACAAGGTAACTCAAAGTGCTTTAAATCAGAAGAAAATATAAACAAAACAACAAACCAAAAAAAAGGTAAAAGTAGAGAACTACATGTTGGTTCCCCATGTTTAATAAGAATAAGTAGACTGTCATTTATAAACTAGTAAGGGTTTCTCTGGATTCTGATAAAACTAATGTTGGTTCTCCATGTTTTGTTATATAAAGTAGATGGTACTTTCAAAGTTTGTTCTAGATTTCTAAACTAACAGGAGTTTCTCTAGATATTAAAAGTTTTAAGCTAAATGTTGATCTAAGTTCATGAGAACTCCACAATCTCTAAAAGTAATAAACCAGACAGAGTTTAATTTTAGTGTAACTACCAATAGCTAATAAAATAGAAAAAAATGGAAAGCCCTTGCTGTTGGATGACAAGTTCTGTTTAAATGTATTTTGCTCAGACGTAAATAAATTTGAACATTTGAACTTCCTGAAAAATAGCATATATAGCAGAAAACTGACCATGTGTATCATCAAGATCCGCTGTGAAACATGGTGGAGGCAGCATAATGGAGCTGCAACAGACTGGTTTAGATGAGTGCATATTCATGTGTTAAAATGGCCTAGTCAAACTCCAGACATAAACCAATCCATAAGCTGTGACGAGACAAAAAAAAATTATCTGTAGTTTTTCAAAGCTGGTGCATATAAATGTTGAAGTGATTATAGTGGCAGAGTAAAAAACATGTTTCAGGTTCTTATGAAAAGGTGTTTCTTTTCACCTCACAGTTTGTGGGACTTGGTGTAAAAACAAATGAAACCCACCAATGTTTGCGGTTGAGACAGAAAATATGCAGAAAAATTCAAAGAAATGTGAGCATTTTGGGATGAAGCTCTCCACATGACCAGGCCCCCTGAAAACAGAGCAGTCATGATGACACATTTGAGTCAGTGGTGCAGTTTGGCTTTCGGTACAGAAAATGTCTCTGCAGACTGGGCTGAGTCAATTCATGCAACAGGGACACTGGCTTAAAAGATTTGTACAACAAAGTACTTCATAGCAAAGCGCAGAGAGCGTTCATTCAAACTGCAGCAGGGCTTCATGTAGGAACACAAACAACAAACAGCCAGACACACTTTCATGCTCTGTGGCAGGATTAGCTGTTTGAGCAACCCCCTAACAGAGACACTCACTGCCTGCTGCAACTCTTTGTTTTGATCAAGAAGCACAAAATGAACAGCGAATCTCCAATCAAACTGATTTTAAGACAAACTACAGCTTGTTTTTCCTAAAAAATGTCATAACTAGGCCATTAATTATTATAATTATTAACCGCTCACCAACGTAATCACAGAGAGCCATTACAGAAAACACCATCAAGTCTTCTCATCAGCTACAATTTTATGTGATATCGATGCTGAATGTCAATGTAATGATGCTTGTACTTAATGCTCAGGCAGAGTCAAACTGTGAGGCCAATCAGCGCCTGCAGGAAACATTAATCAAAGCAGAACCAGAGAGTCCGTCTTCATTTTGTGCTGGATGTTTATATCCAGACTGAGTTTTAATTTTACTCAACTGTTTTCTAGCAAACCTTCAGATTTGTTTGCAGCCTGCTTGTGAGCCAGTGTGTGCTTGTTGCACCGTTTGACCTAATTTTAGAGACGACGCTGAGCTCCACAGTGAATCAAAACTGGCTTTGTTGAGTTTAACGTCACCGTGACTGATTGTACACGAACAGCAAGAGCCATAAGAAATAAAGCCCCGGAAGTCATTTTTGGTTGGTTAAGTGCAGAGCAAATGGCTCCACTTTAGCGCCGATTATTGATGTTCGCAGTTACTCTGCCGTAATATTTATTACATCCAAGCCAACTTTTGTGGGGACTAGTAACATCAATTTTCACGCAAGATAAAATATGAATGGGAAACTAATTAGGGTACCACCATAGATACACTAGTGTTCTGTCAAGCTCCACTTCCTTCTGAGTCGTCTGACTGATTTTATTTCCTAAGCTCCATAATTGGAAACCAATGCATCTAGTCAAGCTCTGACAGAATGGCTAAATGGAAAATCTTCACCTCTAGAGAATTGGAGCATTGTAACTGCATTGTTCCACCAGCGACCCATTAATTGTCTGTACCTCACACTTTATTCTGCATCCACACATTCCTCCTCCTCCTCCTCCTCCTCCTCCTCCTCTGCTGCTGGGTTGGCACACTCACCTCCCAGCTCCTCAGTGGAGAGGCTGGTGAGCTGGAAGGCTTCGCTGCCCTCGGTCAGGGAGTTGCTCAGGTAGTTGTCCGGATAGAGCAGGCCTGCCCGCACATGGTGGAATGGCATCTTTTCCCTGCAAAGCAAATCCACGTTGTTGTTCAGAAATGTTACATGTGACTGTATTACAGGGGAATTTTTCTGCCATAAGAGAGCAGAGAGGTCTGCAAGCGGAGATTTGATCTGAGCAGAGACGAGTTTGGAGTACGAGGAGGACGGTTTGAGAAAGCAGAGTGAATGTTTGAAAGAGAGCACAAGTTTTGAGAAGAAAGACATGAAGTCCGGCTTTCAAACTGAAATGTAAGCACAATTATTAAATGTTTAGAAATACTGCTGTCAGATTGAAAATGTGTGGTCTCAAATTAAGGCAGAAAAATTCCTCCGTACTTTATCATATTTATAATAATAATTTATAATTTGGAAGGCACAGTTGTGCTTTCTTAGACTTTAGGTCCCTTGGCCACAATTCAAGAATAAATTAAACAAATTAGGACAAAAATATAACTTTTAAATTAAGATAATTACAAAAAATTTCTATTTCTACATTTTTTATTGAAAGATACTGATTTGGAAACATTTTATTTTGCCTGATTTTGTTATTTTTTGTTACTAATATGAATTATTGTAATTTCTGTCCAAAATTTCTGTTTAACTTTATGTTTTGGTCCATCTGATTATGTAATTTTTAAATATCAAATGATTGATAATTTCATCAGGTACTCAGTTACTTGAGTAGACGTTTTACCAGAGACTTTTTTATTCTTGAATAATCTCTTGGACAGCTACTTTTTCTTTGTACAATTTTCAGGTATTCTATTTAAAAATTGTCTTTTTTCAAAAAGTCATATAACATTTCCGGCTTTAATGCATTTTATTTGACCGTCCTCAGAGCAAAATGGCTCCCTAGGTTGTAAAAGTTGCAGCTTAGTGTCAAACATTTGAGTTAGTTTTCAGAAACGTCTCTCCGGCTCTTTCTCTTCCTTGTTCTGCTTCTTGCTCAACAGAGGAGAAAATCACATCAGCTGTTGTTTCTTCTAACCTTTCCTGTCAAACCCGCAGACTCCCCGTCCCGCAGGACAATCCCTCCACCAGACACCTCGACATGAGGCCTCAGGCCTGGTGACAGCGCCGCAGCTGCAGCGGCTGCTGCAGCGGCTGATGCATGATCAGAGCGGCTCCTCTTTGATTTGTCAGCGCTGTCCTGCTCCTCGTGTCACAGTCTGACATTTTGGTGATACGCTTCATGTCACATTCATCCTAAGTTTAGATTTCGAGGTAAGGGGCAGAAAGAAACCCCGAAGGAGCCAGGACAGAAAGGATGGGGCTGGAAGTGGGCATATCTACGGTAACTAAAACAGCGCCTTCTACGTTCTTGCAAGAGAAGATTTTGACCTGAATGTTGGTGTGGATCTTAGAATCAAAGCGTGAAACAAAAAGTGGGATAGTCAGCTATGCTGATCTGCAAAGGGTACCAGGTGTGAAAGCTGAGTCTCTCAATGAGACAGTGACAGACAGCAGCGTGTGTGTCACTGTGTGTGAGAAGTGGTATTAATGTGTACACGGCTCGTAAACTCAGAGGAAATTTGCTCTTCAGTCCATCTGCTGCTGCATCTCAACATGCCTCACCTGCACACTGAACTCGCTCAGGTCACCACAGCAACATGCATCTCTTCTCAAGACAAAAGCATCTGCCAGGAAGGTGGAAACACAGATCCACCATTATACTAGGGCTGTATAATAATATCAATATTGTGATATATATATCGATATTTTCTTTCCTAGAAAAAAAAATCGATATTCATCTGCAAGTATCGTAACATCCAACTGTCACCTTGCTCACTCATTGCTTGCTTCACCAGGTCATCAGGCTTAGAGTGATTCTTTGAGATGTCAAGGTTTAAAAGGTATAAACTATTCAGAGCAGGTACTTGGTGCATTTTATTTACTTTACAAATGCATGTCAGCTACAGTTTGTAATGTTTCAATTAAAAGAAACATTTTTTCTCACCACTTCTTTAATTCATTTTGTCCAGCTGTCGACTGTGTCCAACCAGAGCAGGTATTGTGTAGTTGGTGCTTTTAATCAATTTTCAGTTAAATTAATTCAATCCAACTTTATAAGAGTCACAAAATGTCACCAAAATCACTCTGTCCCTCTAAAATCTGTCAGAAAATCGTAAAAGTGTATTAATTGTATTGTTTGCTGAATATTGCAATATATATTGTATCGTGGGCAGAATATCGTGTATCGTATCGTGAGATTATTGTATCACTACAGCCATACATTATACCCAAGGATTTTAATTCAATGTTTTACATACTAGCAGTTGAATTCCTCTTGGATGAGCAAACAGGCAGATGAAGAGCATAAACAACATTAAACAAAAAATTGTCAGCAGCTCAGTTATTTGTAAATGCATACAAATTGACCAAAATACCTAAAACATTTTTGTGACCCCATAAAATACGAAGTTCATGGATGATGACACAGTGATGACAGCTGGAAGATTTTGTTGAAAAAAATTTACATTTTTAATATGAAAAAATTCAAATGGACAAACACAGGAAATGCATGGAGTGAGCACTCTTGTTACGAAGATCATCTGTGCAATTGGATGCACATTAAAGTGAGTCTTGGGGGGGGGGGGGTTGTGAGTATAAAGTTTTTAATTTAAAAAGCAGGTTTTATGTTTTTGTGTTCCCTGTCATTTCAAAACATCTGCTGATGCCTGTGGAGCGAGTTTAATGACTTTCCGCCCTCTCCAAGCGGTCCTCCTGAGTTTGGCATAATTAGCTTCAGCAGCAACTTTCTCCATGTTTGAGCCAGATGACGAAGAGCGTTTGACTCCAAAATTGTTCAAACCCCTGTCAGGTCTTGATTACAAAATGTTCATTCAACATGTTTGTTTTTGAAAGTAAATGAGATGCTCAAAAGATTATAAAACAATCTGGAAGTTAAAATAAGACCTTTGCTCTGAGTATATTGTGTTAGGTTAAATTTGCAGCTTCAGTCTGCTTTCTAAAACAGTTATCGCTTTTTTATTGCTCTGCTATCTTTCCAACTTTCTGTATCTACTAAGTTTTATGTTGTGCAGCATTTTTGCATTTTGCTGTTTTGCAGAATTTAGCTGTAAGATTTTTTTACCGTCTATGCCAACAGCTATTCTGGCTTTGTTTGCCACTACCAACCAACAATTACATAACTGGAAAAACAGGAAATTATGCCACAGTTGCTTTTTAAGTTTATGTAAATGTGCTTGCAGACATATAATGTTTGGCTGAACTGTTCAAGCACATCTAGGTATCAGAACCAAATTGAAAATGGTAAAAATCTTTCTAAAATTTCAAAAGAGAGTAAATAAACATAACTACTACTTTGCAAGACAAAAAGAAGCAGTTCAAATAATTTTCTGAGCGACCTTTAAGGGATTTTGTTTTAGTATGTCTGTGTTTTAGCAGGTTATAGAGGGTGCAGTATTTATTTTGCCTAAGAAAAGCGTTGCTTTTAATTTGTCATATTCAAAATGTCAAAAGCCAAATGACCTGCAGTTGTAAAGTGTTTTTTAAAGCCTGAAGACTCCAAAACAAACCATAGATTTGTAAGTGAATGATTTACAACTGTGACAATGATGTGCAAAAAGTTTCAATTAAAATATAACTTTAACTGCAGGAGCAATAATTTGTCCAACCTTTATTTTAGACACATTAATTCAATGGGAAGAGTCACAGTCACTGTTTGCACACAATTATTGTAAAAGAAAAAAATAATAAACCCGTTCTTATTATTTACACTCCACTTTTAAGTTAATATAACTCATGACTTTCTGTTTACTATAATACAGAAATGGTGAGACAGAAGTTCACTTTCTTGTCTTAAAATTACATAAATATTTAAAAAGTTTCAACTTCCTGGCTGATTTCTTAAGATATCGTTTCAATATTTTCACATATATAACTCAAAAGATTAAAAGTTTTTTGTCTCTGTGTGTATTTGAAAACTATAACCTGGACATTTTTGTTATTTTTGAAGTAGCAGCTGTGAAGAATGATACTCTCTTATAGGGTAAAGACAATGAATTGGATTAATCACCATTAATAGATTATTGAAATAATTGCCAACTAATTTAGTAATAGCACTTAATCAAAATATTAATATTTAACACAACATGTGCATTGCTTTTTCATTATTTTGCATGTATTTTTTTTCATCTGAAAACATAACTGTGCTGTACATTAAGAAATAACTACTGAAGAATTAAATACATGCATGATTTACGCATATGAAGTTTCACATGTTTCATCTGTAGTGAATCCATTTCTCGACACTAAATTAATAACATAAACTGGCGGATTATTTCCATCAGTATGCTGCAATTGCTAAATTACTCAGCTACCTTAAATTAAACAGTGTGTGTAAATTAATTATAATTAATAGGCAAATTAATTAGACATATGACATAAAAGTAATTTGGGTATTTCAGCGTCCATCTGTTCTCATAATTGTTCCCCGAACAGAAAACACCCACTCAGCCACTGCAGAATCCAGCGCACACACACACACACACACACACACACACACACACACACACACACACACACACACACACACACACACACACACACTAACACAAATCACAAAAATCTGTCCCATTTGTATCCTTTCTCCTTTATCTGTCAATGTCTGTTATCTTTCTTTCTATTCTGATTTTTTTTTTTTAAACCAACTTGTGAAATCACTGAATGTTGTCAAAGAGATGGACATCGGAGCTGACAGACACAGTCTTTAGCAGAAAGCCTCCATCTGATAAGCTCCATTGCCTCCATTGCCTGAGTGTAGGAAGGAGAGTGGCGTAAAGATAGACGGGTATGCAGGTTGATAGGTGGGATGGAGGGAGCGGGGTGAGGAGAGCGAATGAAAGTGGGCTGCTGACGGTGTTTGAACTGTGGGGTTACCTGAACGCCAGGGAGTCCAGTTTCCAGCCTGCAGTGAGAACAAATTTACACCCAACGGAGAGGCTCAAATTAAGGAAAAAAGACTGAGAACAGGCTTTGAGGGGGAGAATCAGCCCTTTCCCCCCCTCCACATTTCTCATATTATTCCCCAGAGAGACAAATGCATTACCAGAATGGCAGAAAGGGGTCAGAACTGTGTTTTGTTTCAGCTGCAGATCCACAGGCCATCACAGCCAGACAGCACTAATAGGATAACATAGAGGAATCAAACCGGACCTGCATTTGGGCTCAACGTGCATTCGCTATGCAGGACATCGCAGAAGTAAAAATACCTGTTAAACCTTTCCTCACACAACCACAAACTTCAAAATGTTACTGGGATTTTAGGTGAGACCAACGGAATAAAAAACAAAAAGACCATAAAATTATAACATTAAGCCCCTTTTTTATCCGATACTCCAAAATAAAAACCAGAGCAACCAACTGACTCAGAAGAAAAATGTCTAAATAATTAAAAACAAAAAAACTCATAATAATAATGAAACTTAAACAACAAAACATCCAGGTCCAGCTTGAAAAGGAGTAGACAGTAGACTAATAAATCCTACTCCCCGAGTGTCTCATTCAAATTTGTCCCACATTATACATGAATACGAATCTAATTTTTAGATATGAATAAACTCTTGAGAAAGATCAGGAATAAAGTTGTGGAAATGTTTAAATCTGGCTTATGGAAGAGTGGAAAGAAGAAAATGCTTGTCAAAATCCAAGAATGAGAAAGTGCGCCTGTTAGTTGAAATAAAAATGAGATATTTTAGCCTATCTGGAAACTGCCAAACAGTACTTCACTTTGCACTGAATGCTTCATTCCTACTGGGAAACACTGTTGCGGAAGGAGAAATATTCTCTATTTCTGTCACACTTCGGATCAAACCTTTTAAGATCCTCTGTAAAGGTGAAAGAGGCATTTTTGTATGAAACTGCAGGTCGGTTTAGATTAAAAGATGTTCATGTGTTAGAATAGAAAAGCCAGAATTTGTGGCTTAAAAACATGTTGCTCACAAATGTCCTTCATCTCACCTGACTGAGCAATTCTACATCAGTCTCTAGATATGATGATGGTGGAAACAAACTCCAAAGACTTTTAGAAGCAGCTAGAGACAACTTCAGGCTTTTATTTTTAAAAATGTTGGAAAACATGCATTATTTTTCTGCTGCATCATAATTATGCACTACATTGTGCTTTTCCTACATTGAAGGTTTACATTAAATCCTGTAATATTTAAATCAACAAGTCACTAAAACAGTATGTTACTCTGCATGTCTTTACAAATAAGAGCTCAAGCAAAGTGACAAAAACAATGAAACTTACGTTGAAGCACCGATGCTGTGATTTATCATTTGCTACAGACCACAAAGCCAAACAAATGAGGGAGTGTCAATTTATGGATCAAAGGAGGACATGTGCAACATCAACAAACCACCTACAATAAAAGTGCTTTTTTATTGGATTTACAGAATTTAAACCAATAATAAAATGATAAATGGAAATCAAATTATTCCCAGTGTCCTTGGTTTCCCCCTTCTGCACAACAACACATTGTCAGTGTCCCATACTGATGTCACCTTGGGCATATCCAGGCAGTCACAGCACAGCTGTGATCTCAGCTGTCTTTCTCAAACCCATCAAGCTGCTTTCTAAAACCATTTCCTCAGGAGAGGCGCTGCAGTCGCCTCACTGCAACTTCAGCTCGGGTCACTCAGATCAATCTAACGCCGGAAATAAGCTGCTAAGACAATCAGTCAATATGGAAATACAGTGTCAAAATAAAAAGCTAAAAGTTTAGATTTTAAAGGCTGGCTGAAAATTTTAAATGTATTAGTTTATTTTCTAGAAGAAATGAAACTCAGTCACCTTCAAGCCTTCTGGGAGCTAATTAAAAGATTTTATATCTGATTATTTGGCATAATTAAATCATTCAGCCAGAAGACCTGACTGTTCTGGTATGCCTAAAAAAACTATTTCTGCTTTAGTTTGGGGAAAGGGTCTTAAAATCCTTCCTGAAAGAAACATGTAGCCAATGAAGGGACTTTAAAATGTGTGAGGTGTTGACTTCATTTCTTGTTAACATTCTCACAGATAAAAGGTCATCCCAATTTTGGGGGCGGGTTGTAAAATCTCATATTACTTGCCGATTTAGCAGGAAATTAGGAGTACACATAACGACAAGATTCACATTGGCTAAATTATAAGTTGGCCCGTCACAATAACACATTTTGATGGGCAGTAAATTGTTCCAGAGGTTATTGCGATAAACATATTGTTTAATTAACTTTAAATTCTGATGAACATTTAACATTCAACTCAAAGATATTTTAAATATCAAAAATAAGTAATAAAAACAACATATATAAATACAAAATAATTATAAAGTAAATAAAAAGTAAATATAATATAAAATAAACAAAACTGTCCTTCAAACAGTTGAGACTGAAGCACCAGACTAAAAACTTTTGCCATCCAGTTTTTGGCAGGAAGAGAGAGAAAAAACAACAAATCATGTAAAATGGAAATTATTGAGTTTTATTTAATTTATCATGAAATTAATTGATTGTTGTGACTGATCTAATTATGAGATCTGAATGACAGGTTTGGAGCTTCTCTAAAATTTCACTTTATGTGGGATGTTTCCAGTCTGGATCAGAAAATCTCTCTCAACAGTCAAGAGAAATTAGTTTTTTTCCAAATTCCCTCAATCCAACAGGGACTCTGCTGGACATGCACCATGAACCAGTTTATAATCTGCTTCAGTTTACAGAAAATTGTTGGCATATTGACCATTTGCAACTACGTCACTAAGCGCCAGTATGGAAGCCGGAAGTGAGGGACAGGAGTATTGAACTAAAGTTGTTTTCCTAAATTGTTTTTGTCAGTTTATTCATGGCTTCTCCTTGTTCGAGTCAAGTTAATTTGTCTGTGAACGTAACACACCTGGTTGGGGCTCAAAAATGGCGAGATGGATAGAAATTAGAAACAGCTAGTTTACAAACCGACCCATACATCCTCCCTCCTGACGTGCTGATCAAATTACCGACTTTGCCTGAATTCACACATCATGATTTATGTCACTATGTCATAAATGGCGGTTCCCCTTAAATCGGAACAGCATTAAAAACGTGCAGAAGAGACGTAAGCAGTATTTTTCGTGCATGCTAGGCTACATGGCTGTGGGTCACTGTTTCCATGGTTACCGACGGTTAGACGCGTTATCTTCTCCATAATGCGATATTTGATATGCTTCTTATTATACTTATTTAAAAAGCTTATAAACGTTAATCTTTTTACCTTGTAAAACGTGTTCGCTGCCAGTCAGTTTGACTGACGGCTGCTATCTATCGCCGCCGCATCTTTCCTCTTTAAAAGTTATACAATAAACTAACAAGTTTGGTTTTCATCTCTGTCTGTTTGTGCAGCCGGCCGCGCAGCACCCTATGACCAATTTTTTTTTTTTTTTTTTACTGCGAAATCAACTAAATAAAAGCGATTTTAGGCTACCAGGTGTGTCATTTTTGTTTTTTGACGGCTTTACAGGAGCGCGTAGGTGGTTTTAACGTCGTCATAGCGGAGTGGGCGGCGTTTTGAAGAGAGTGACGTCACCTGGAAAAGTGGCAAGATTTTATGGGTGAAGGGCTATTTGAGCTGCAGAAGGGGGATCGATACATCTTGGTCAATTCTGTATCACCAATTGATACATTGGTGGTCAATTCAGATTTTTTTTTTGACATAGTGCGACCTGTATCCGATCTTTTCATGGCAGTGTGAACAGCTCAGGTCGGATTCTTTTTCAAATGTGACTCATATCCGATACGTATCCGATTCAAATGCGACCATAACGTCCAGGTCTCATTCATCCGAACTGAACGTCACTGATTCTCAACAAATCTCACTATTCTGCGTCCTGA
>CAEGAF010110907.1:0-11609 GCA_903067075.1 Micropoecilia bifurca
ACACACACACACACACACACACACACACACACACACACACACACACACACACACACACACACACACACACGGAGACAAACACCACACCCCTTGGGTAACTGTATCTTGGAAAGTGATTTCCCTCTTTAGACAGTCCTTACATGGGAAGAGTTTGGGATGAATTTGGCACTGGATTCAATTTGGAGAGGAACACAAATCCTGCTGGGGAATTTGAGATTTGATTAATTAATGTGCCGATGCAGGGCAGTCACTGTCATGTTTTCACCGCAGCCCAGCCTTTCCAACACCTTTTTTTTTTTGTTCAAACCAGATATTAACATTTTGTGCTGTTAACCTCTGCATTTTTTGCTTTTTATAACATCTTACCTCAGAATCAGTCAAACACCCTGATATATTTCAGTTAATGTTCTAATGTGATGATAATTAAAAACTTTTCATTAGCAAATGTTAGAATATGCAGTTAGCTAAATGGGCCTTGTGGGTCAGAGTGTACATGCTTCTGGTTCAAGCTAAGAAAGAAGAAATGCCTTTGGCATCTATCAGCTCTTCTCCACTTTCAGCCACTTTGCAGTCTTCATCTTGACCTGATCTCCTCTCTCGTTCTGCCCTCAGCTAGGTCGAACTCAGCTGTTCCTACTGTCACTAACATTTCACTATTAGAAATTCCAATATAACAATAATTTAAATTAAAAAGTCATTTCTTCTGCTTTAATCATCTAAATACTGATCAAATACTATTTAAACCTGAAATGGTAACTGATAATAGAGATTATGTCAAATGTAATTTTAACAAAAAATTACATTTGACATTAACTCAAATATTTGAGTTTATGGCCTTACTTTCTCTGTCTCTGATACAAACTGGTCAGCAGTGGATTAACAGCTGATATTAATATTTTCACTTAGATCTTCAGTCATAGAACCTTATGATTTGTTTTATCTAAATACCAGCTTGACCTCTTCATCATGGATCATAAACTACCCAAACTTAATCCTTTTTGACAAAATGTTGCAAACACATTTATTCAAAAACAAAAAATTATCTGGTAGAATTTTAGCTTTGTTTCGCTCAAAATATTGAAAACAATTGTTTTCTTTATGATGCAAACAGAGAGATAAGCGGTATTTCTTCATTTTTTGTTAAAAAGGATAAGGAGGTGTCTCCGATGTTCTTGTCACCAGCCAGCCTCTTTTTCCTGCATGTCGAAGTAAGAATTAAAAGACGGTGGGTAAAATTGTGTTGGTGTGTCAGACAGAGCCAGGCTGCTCACATTACACTGACGCTGACCATGTAGAGTTTTAAATAGAGCAGTTTTCAACTCCTCCCTTTACAAATAACTCTATTTTGGGGATAGCATGTAGGGGGTGGAGGGGAAAAAAGAAGATGAGTTGAGGATCAGTGTCTTGATTGGCAAAGAAACTTTGTAATGGCTTTGTCAGCAGATTCTGAAATACTGGATTTGTGAGACATAATTAATTCAAACAGGTTTAGTTAATGTCACCATTCTACATCAAAACTTTTTTTATTATTATTTCTCATAGTCTATCAGTGTCTGTGGCAGTGCCAAGATTGAAATGTTCATTACAATCCAAGATTGCGTTACATATCAAACCATGATTTAGCCAGGGTAACGGAAGGCCAAAGAGTCATTAAAACCACATGGATTTATCCCGTTAGGACCATGGATGTGGAAACTGCTGTCTTCTCATTAGATCATAAAATGTCTCTGGTCCATGGTTCTAGGAATTAAGTTGTATTAAGTATTAAATGCAGAATACAAACAATATTTAGTAACAGATTGCTGCTGCAGGCAGAAGGATAACTGTTATTAAATAAGAAAATTACTACATGGCCAGTGAACACAAAAATTATTTTATTATATCTCCTTATATAAAACAATAAATTATATGTGCTGGATTCTGCTGTTATTGGCATCCAGTCTCTTAAAATCTTGTACATCTTTAAAGGAATACCCTAGAATTCCAAGAATTGATCAACTGAAAGGACTAATGCAGGCAAACAGGTACAGCTGGTATTAATTTTCTAAGAACGTTAATCTAAACAAACTGCTGCAAAACTTTTACAAGAACTTACAGTGATACCTAACACAACAAGAATACCAGACAATGACACTAAAACTAGAAACTACACACAGCTCAGTGTCTAAATGGATAGTTGCTCGCTCTTAAAGCAAGTCATTGTTACCTAAAGTCATTGTTCTTTTGCGATGCAACTCACTTCAGTAAACCTTAACATTTGACAATAATAAAAACTAAGTGTGGTCTACTTATTCCTCATACCCACATCAACCACTCCCTCTTCCCCTGGTATCTTTACTTGTGGACAGCACAGGCCTACTCACAAGCATTTGCCCCTGTCAGTCAGTGTGACTGCCCCCCTGCTTCTCAGCTTACTTCTTTTTCTGTCGCTCTCAGATTAGTCTTGTCTGTGCTTCCATCATAGACCAGTTACTGACGGCTCTCTGCTCAGAGTATTACAGCAGTCTTAATTCAGTTTACATACTACACTGGACTAAAAGAAAGTGGGTCTTTAAGTGACGCCATATTCAAGAGTAATCTCCTGCTTTCACTGGGATATTCTTTTCAGGACATTGGAGCAAGTATCTAGATCTAAACTGGATCTATAACCTCTGGACCTTAAATTTCCGGATGCTCAGTACTTAGGTCCATTAACGACTGTGTAACTCTGACTGGGGTTGAATCTTTCAGGCCGTGTGTGTTTTGGGTAGGCAGGTACTGAAGCTGCAGTACTGGACTCCTGCTGTGATTCCAGGTTATTTCCACTTTATTTGACTAAATTTTGGCTGCAAACATGGCCTCATTAAGAAGTTTGATCCTTGCAATGCTACTTGCACTACTTTGCTCCTTCCACACCCCACTGGCACCCACTGCGAAGGCCCAAGATCTGCCATTCCACTCTGAGGAGGGTCTAATGGCTGATGATGACGACGATGATGATGACGATGATGATGATGACGACGATGATGATGATGACGACGATGATGATGACGATGACGACGACGACGACGACGACAATGATGATGATGACAACGATGACGACGATGATGACGACGACGACGACGACGATGATGATGATGACGACGATGACGATGATGACGATGATGATGATGACGACGATGATGATGACGACGATGATGATGACGACGATGATGACGACGACGATGACAATGATGACGACGATGATGACGACGATGATGACGATGACGACGACGACGATGATGATGATGATGAGGATGAAGATGATGACGATGATGATGATGACGACGATGATGATAGTCATGAAGGTAAGTCTGTGTAGATGCTGCTGTTTGTGTTGTCACATGCCTTTGTGTTTTTGCTTACATGTGTTTTTACTTCGAGTGCAACTGGCACATCAGACACTGCTGACTTCTAAATTGTAGTCTACAATTTTTCCTGTCAGGATTTGACTAGTTTTTTAAATTGCACATCCTGATATGAAGACATTTTACTCACTTTCATCAACATATTGAACGTTTGTCAGCAGTGGCTGATATTACAGTCAGTGATAAGATTACATACAACTGTTCACTAAAACAGTATGTTACAGAACTAAAATCAAAGGGGAGTGGCTAAGAATAGAATTAGCCCCTCCCTTTTCTCACAACCTCATCATCTCTGTCAATTTGTATTATCTCATATCTCAGAGCTCATTGGTAATCAGTCCCTCCTCCACCCCTTCCAGCTGTCCATTTTCCTTGCTGTCTCTGACACTCTGTTCTCTTTCCCTGCTTAACTAGAGTTATGAGCAGTCTGGGGAAATTGAACTGGCCCATCTGAAGTCCAACTGTCCGAGGTCCTTCGTACAGTACGCTAGATATGAACTTGGGGACTGCAGAAGCAATGATTTGAGAGAGAGAGAGAGAAAGAACCAAAAACCAATTCCACAAGCCAAGCCCGTCTTGGAATTCAGTCATTGGGGGTCACTAGTCTGAGATCTTTTGATTTGTGTTTCATTTGAAAACGTGGTTCATCCTTTCTCTTTTGTTTTGGATCAGACTGACATGTATCTGTGTCTTTATGTGAATCTGCAGAGAAAGAAAGAGAGACAGTGATATAGGGAGTGAGATGGGGATGATAGACAGACAGACAGACAGACAGGAGAATAAAGCGCGAGGGGAGGTGCAGGAGGGCCAATACCTAAATTTATTTATTTACAAGTTTAAGTACTGTCAGATCTTAAAGTTTCTCTCTTTCCCCATATCTTGTAGTCTCTTTCTTTCTCTGTGGAGCATTTATGCTGCTGACAATTAATTTAATTTTCAACTCTGCTGTGTGTACATGTCAAACTGCTAATTACAGGAAACAAGAACTTTGCTCAATATGTCTGTGTTCTCTGTTATGGCGTACCTCATTTCATTTTCTAAAATGTTGTTTTTCAGAATCAAGGCTTTCAAAGAATTAAATTCAGTCTTTTTTCAGAGTAATGCTTTTAACTCCTTCCTATTAGGAACATATTTTACATATTTTATTTATCTTCATCGTAAACATTGAAGACATGTGAGTTCAGAATCTGAATTTATTTGTTGTAAAATGTTACCGCAGTATTCTTGCTGATGCTTTTTCAGGAAATGAGTTTTTGGGAAAAGAGAGAAACAACAGTTATGTTTTTTTTAATCAAATTGTAAAGAGATGTCAGGGTTGTCTCTTCTTTGGTAAAGAAAAGATGTGATATGTTAAATATCATGTAGAAAACATGTCTGTCCACATTTCTTTAACCCTTGTTTCATTCATTCAATAAATCAAATGATCACAAACTGCTTCAGCGCAAATCCGTTACCAAAGGGGCTTTGAATTTGGGCTGCATAGCTGCATGGAGAGCATGATTCATCCAGGATCTGCACAAAAATCTATTTTGTCTGTGTGAGGACCAGGTTCATGGACATGGGACATCTGAGTCAGTGAGTATTGTTTTGAAAATAATCTGTAAGACATGAGCAGAAAATGCATAGTTTTGCAGGTTACAGCAGTTCTAAATATAGTGTACAGACAGATGATGGACAATGATTATTATCCATTTTTGTTTCATATTGACATTAATAACTGCATAAATTACAGTTTTTGTGTTGACAATTATATTACAACTGAAAGTCGTGTCCAACTTGTATCCATTTTACTCAATCTGTCAACCTCAAATGAAAGAAAATTTCAAAACTAACTCATGGACCATCAAGGAGCAAGTTTGTCACAAACTGAAAATTTCTCAAACACTCATGTCACTGTCAAAAGTTAAGGGAAATTTCATGTTTACATGAACTGAGATCATGCCGAGAAAAAAAGGAAAATGAGCATCTTTAAGAAATCTCTGGCTGCCAATGTAGGTAATCCAAATGTCCTCTGAAGATAAGGTGTAAAGTCAGATGAGGCAGAATTTTTGCTTTTCACCACAGTGACAAGGTCCATGAAAGGAAGTTTGATGTCCTGTTTTTAACAGCAAGGGTGCATTTCATAAAGTGTATGAAATAAGCAACAAGAAGGACTCTGAATTTGTCACCTTCATTCCAAATCAACACCTAGATGGGTGAAAGTTGAGCATGGTTTGGTATTATAACAAACCAAAAACACACATGCAAGTTTGTTTGGGAATGGATAAATGAGAATAATAGAAGCTTTTGGGATGTTTCAGGCCATTCAAATGTCAGTTAGTGCCACTAATTTTTAAAAGGTATAAATAAATCATAATGTGCACACTTAACTATAATTTTTGCTTAAGGTGCATGAGCTTTGATGAGGCCCTAGATCCTGAATCAAAATAATATAATTCTCAAAATCTTCAAGCCAGATGTTTTCTTCTATCTTTTCAGATGATGATGAGCATGCTTATCACAAAGGCTCTCTGTGCTCATATTGTGAATTCTGTCAGGTATGTCTAAATGACTAAAATCATGTACTGACATGATTTTAGTGGGACAATATATAATAAATAATAAATAAATATCCCAATGTACTGGTATTTGCATACCCTGCAGCTGCTTCCTAACTGCTGATCTTTCTTCCAGCACTGTGACAGCTGTGATAAATGTCCCTGTGAAGAAGGAGACAAGTCTGAACACTGTGATGACTGCAAGGTGAGCAGACAGCATATGATATTTGACCTTTGGTTTTTCAAAAGCCAGACACTCTATTTACGCCAATGTCATGTTTAAACTTATAACACAGAACTTCTTAAGAGTTAAATTCCATATTCATATTCACTTCTTAAAACAAGCTTAATCAAGCAGACACACAATAATACCATGAATTAATAATTTCCATAGCACTTTTGTGTTGACTCCTTCTACTTAAGTCACTTTTATAGTGGCTTATGCAAGTCTATCATATCCATTGAACATTTTAACATTTAGTCACGCCGTGGCTCTGTGGAAGTGCAATGTCAAAGCAGTTAAAAAGGATTATAGTTCAACAGAAAATAGTGCACAACTAGAATAAACAAAGTCAATATAGGATTCTCAGTGGTTTGAAGCTAAAAATATCTTACAAGTGTCCAGTTACACCTGCAAAAACATAAAATTGTACCAATTCATTTCGGTCTAGATTGCTGGGAAAATATCTTAGCTTTGTCTTATTTCAAGTGGACTATCTTACAAGTATTATAAGTGGAAAAATCTACCAAAGGAACAAATATATTTTGTCAATATTAATTCAGTATTTATTCAAATAGGTTTTATATCTTCCTGAAAGGCAGGGGCGGATCTACTGGGGTGGCATGAGGTGGCAGTTGCCACCCCAAATGAAAGGCTTTCCACCCTGTTGCCACCCCAGCTGGCGTCTATGAGTTCAATTAAGAGTTGTTTGAAATCGGACATTAAGCGCATGAATCTCTTTTTTCCGACAACATTGAATGCAACACAATGTAACCTGACACCCACTGCTGAGTAGTGGGAAGTGTGAGAGAAGGACAGAGAGCAGCAGCATTGATATGGATGGATATAATTTACTGGACTGAACATTATGTGACTTATAAACTGATGTTTATGTTCAGCTATGTTCATTTTGCCCCCCAAAATAAGTCGATGCCCCCCGTTAAACTAGTCTGGAGCCGGGCTGGTCACTAGTTCTCTAGAAAAGAGCTGAACAAGCAGCCTGTATTTTGTATTTTGACACCTGGGCTGAAGAGACGCTGAGGGAACCGTATCTGATGGGGAAACAGTAACATCAGCATTCTGAGTAGTTTCTTCTTCTGGATTGTAGGAAGCAGCTGTTTTGCGTCATACTATGCATGAGCTGGGGATTCTCTAGAAGAAAAGATCCATTTTCTCTGTTTACACAACAACGGAAAATGGTACGTTTCAGAAACATCGCACTCTGGAGCCCGTTTTCAATCTGTGCCGTTGTCAGAGAAAACATAAGGTGGTTTTGTGTAAATGTTCACTACAAACGCAACAAAACTCTTCCGTTTTCCCCCGAAAACGTTGTTGTGTAAACGGGACCTCAGAATCAAGGCAAGATATTGTATTGGATATAATTCACTCAATTTTCAGGATTAAAAATCATGGTTCTCATGTTAAACTAGTTTGGATTCCTGCCCAGATTGGTGTGGTAGTAAATTTTGCTAAGCGTGCATCAAAAAAAAGTATTGGGTAACACTTAATTTGAAGTGGGGTGAATAAGACTGACATGACACTTTCATAAACATGACATAACTCCTGTCATGAATATGAATAAGCCTTCATGAATATTTATGACTGTTGTCATAAAGCGTCATTCAGTAAAGTATGACACTTTTAATACAAAGTTGACATTATTCAAAATTCTTTGTTATGACAACTTGACATTAACCAAGAAATCATTACTGATTAAACGTTACCTTTAATAACATAAAGTTATCTAATTTTTAAAGTGCAATCAGTAATACTTTAAGAACAAATTTATAACAGTAATTCAATTGAAACCCAATGGCTGCATTACATTTTCTATATTCCCAGTGGCTCTGTGGAAGCAAAACTCCAACCTCAGCCTGAACTTGACGTTGCACTTCCACAGAGCCACGGCGTCAAGATGAGGACCAGCCTGGAGTCTGTCTCTTCAAGATAAATCAGTAGCCATTTTGGATTCAGCAATTAAGAAATTTAAAATCTGGCACTTTGGCTTGTTGGCTTTGTTAAAACGCAGTCCATAAAAATAAGAAGATTTGATTTTAAACAAAATATTTATTGACAATAATTTAACAATAAACTTTACATAATCAGGTCAAGAAACTAAAAACAATAAATATTTACATTAAGCAGCTTGTTAAATTGTAGTTCTTGCTACAATTTAACAAGAACTCCTCTCTTGATAAACACAACACAGCCTGTGCCACCCAGTGTAGACCGGTCCAAAAAAAATTAACCATCTCTGATTGTATTTTGAATAATAAACCATTTTGGTGAGTCTAAAACAGAAAGTTTGTGCCACAGCTGCAATGTTACAAGATTATTTAAAATCAACACTCTGCCCCAGTATGACATCTGGGAGTGCAGCCACCTCCATTTTGACAAGTTGTTTTTCATTTTTTGCTCAATGTTTTCCCTATCGCCTAAAAGCTCACCAAGATATTTAAAACCATTTTTTATTCCCACGCAAGACCTTGAGGGAGAACCGGAAGCCCAGCAGCCAACTCGCCGACAGCCAGGGCTTTGCTCTTTCCCAAGTTCACCCTCGCAGCAGACGAGACTGAGAACTTCTCTGTGATCTTGGTTAAAATATTGACATATTGTTGGTCTTTTATAAAAACATCAACATCATCAGCGTAGGCAGATAAAACCATATTACTGCTAAAATCAGGTAAAACCATAAACACCCGAGCGTATTTTCTGGAGGAGGGGTTCCACGGTGAGTGTAGAGCATCCCTGAGAGCGCGCAGCCTTGTTGACGCCTCTACACACCCTAACAGGAGCACACAGGCCACCGTTGATCTTCAGCACACTCTCAATGTCACTGTACAGTACCTGGATCTTGGCAATGAGACCCTCGCTGAACCTGAACCCCCTCATGGTTTTCCAGAGGAAGCCATGTTCAACGCGGTCAAATGCCTTTTCTTGATTTAATGAAATCAAGCCAGTTTGTAACCCAATGAACTGGAGACTTCCGAAACGTCCCGAATCAGGTAGATGTTATCTACCATGGACCTGCTGGGGATGCAATAGGTCTGATCCCGGTGGATGACCTGCTCCATAGTCTTCTCCAGCCTACTGGCCAGGGTCTTGGAGAGGATCTTGTAGTCGGTGCAGAGGAGGGACACAGGGCCCCAGGGCCCCAGTCCTGCAGGTTACCCTTTTTGGGCAGCAGGGTGATGACCGCCCTGAGGCAGGACAAGTGGAGTAAACCAGTGGACAGATTTTCATTATAGACGTTGAGCAGGTCTGAGCCAGAATGTCACAGTAGGCCTTGTAGAACTCAACCGTGAGCCCGTCAACGCCTGGGGACTTCTGGCCCTGCGTACTGAGGAGAGCTGTGTGGAGTTCCTGAAGCCCCAGGGGGCGCTCCAGCTCGGAGTTGGTCTCCTCAGAGACCTGGGGTAGTTCATCGCAGAACTCCCTGTACAGTTCCTTGTTCTCTTTATACTCACTGTTGAACAGAGAACGGTAAAACTCCACAGCCCCCCTCCTGATCTCACCTGGTTCAGTCAGTTGCTGCCCTGTGTCCGACAGCAAGGAGTGGATCAGCTTCCTCTGCCTATGCTTCCTCTCCAAGCTGAAGAAAAAGCTAGAAGTATACTTTTATTTAATATATTAAAAGTGTATTTTGGTACAATTGTGTTTAAGTATGCATAAAGCACTAATTTCAAAATTGGTACAAATGTATTTTTAGTATACTTCAGATATACTTATAGGTAGTACACTTAATATTTAGTATGCTTAAAGTGTACTTTCAAAAATTTAAGTATGTTTTAAGTATACTAAAGTATACATTCTTTTCACCTGGGAGAGACTTATTAATAATCGAGAAATAAATATCAAGTCTGGAAACCTGATATCATAACGGACTGAATGATGTGATTTTAATGTAACCTTTGCTCGGCTTGTGGGGCACAGGCGGTAAAAAGATAGGAGTGGTTTTGAGTTGATCACCTGTTCAGATTATTTTACCTTTGTTTACTTTTGCAGGCTCATCACACCTGCTGTAGTTTCTGAACATCCGTTAAATGACAAACTTGGACTAATTACCTAGTTCGTTTGTGACTATACGTCACAACAAACATCAAATAGGACAAATATATTGTCCTATTTAGTCCTATAAGTTTTAACAAATTGTACCGTGATAATTATGTGAAATTAAGTTAATTATATTACGACTTCAGAAGATTCTCCTTTACCTTTACTGGGCTCTTTGGTTCCTCCTATCAGTCTGTAGTTTCTCATACTGAGGTCATCAAACCAAATTTCAGATCTACCATGACTGACTGATGCCTTCTGGCATCAGGTTTGCAACCAGCGTCTGACTGAGAAACCAGTAACCTGCTCCCAATGTCAGAACCTCACTGAGGAAAAAACTGCGTTAGGTTTTCTGTCACTTTATTATTTCTGCTATAACTGATGTATATTTGCATATAAAATAAGTCAATAGAGTTTAATTTGCAATTTTTATGTCTTTGTGTCTTGAGGTAGATCTCAAGCAGCTGGTGAGAGAAAAAGCAGATCTTGCTCTCAGAAAGTTTGGGCTCCCCTGAGCTAGAGGGAGCATCCATCTCTGTGATGTTCTGAACCCGGGACCTGATCGATACGCCTTGGACTTTGTTTTACAGCAGGTTTGCTAAAGTTAGCCTTTTAGATTTGAAAGCTTCAATATGCTCTCGATTTCATGTGGATTCACTAAGTTATTTGAATTCCACAATGTTTATCTCCAGATCTCTGGTAGAACTGGTAATGTCACGGGTGACATTCAGAGTGTGCTGTTGGCTCAGCAGTTTTATCTGAACTTTTCCATAGTCCCACCACTGTTTAAGACAAGTAAAATCAGACTTTCTTTGTGTAAAACCAGTCTAAAAATAACGTAAAATCTCTTTAAAACCCTGATCATAAGTTAAGGCAGAGTAAAAATACCAGTAAGCGCTTCTAGGTAAAATGTTTCTGATAAAAACACTACCTAAAAGCAGCGAGTGATCTGTAAAAGCAACCAGTAAAATCTGGCATGTTTTATACACATTAAAATTGTGTTTAAAACAATGAAAATGAACAAGACAACGCCTTTTCTCTGCATTGGTGATAGGAGCATAAATATTGATAAAAACTATACTAAAATGATCAAACTTTGCCTTGACTAAAAGACACCTCCGCTGAATGACATGTTCAATTTCTACAGAGTTTGGGGTGAAAGCTCTTGAGAAAAGAAAACCCACCCCTGACTCTGGGAGGTACCGTGACTTAAAATGATCTCCCCCCTAAAAATATTTACAGGGTGGCAGGGTATTTTTTCAGGGGTGGTAGCGCATATATATATATATATATATATCCTTGACCCTTGCAGGTCAAGGAGGGTGGCAGCCCTCCTTGGGCTGCCACCTTATCGTGGTGGAGGGGTTTGTGTGTCCCAATGATCCTAGGAGCTATGCTGTCTGGGGCTTTATG
>CAEGAF010110919.1:0-10517 GCA_903067075.1 Micropoecilia bifurca
CCGAACAGACGATCAACTCAAAACCTCTCCTACCTTTTTACTTTCTGTCTCTTTGTCGCTTAAGCGGTTGCCGTGGTAACCGCTGCGCTCGCAAGCCGAGCAGAAATGATGTTAAAAACACAACAATCAGTCCGTTATGATATCAGGTTTCCAGGCTTGATATTTATTCCTCGATTATTAATAAGCCTCTCATGAACACAGCGATGGTTGAGGAGTTAATTTAAACTCCTGCTCTGATCGTCAGACGCTCTTTGAGTCACCTTTTTTTAAATTCTTTTTTAATGAAGTTAAAAATATTTAGGATCTTGGTGAATATTTTTGATAAGCTCATCAGAAGAGGAAATGCTGGTCTCAGCGTCAAGGCGGATTTCAGATTGTCATCTACCGAGGTCGACTCAAAACCTTCCGTGATCGACCGGTCAATCGAGATCGACGTATTTGAGCAGCCCTGTTCTAGATGCTCTAACATACAAATCAAATCATGAACATGCCAGTCACTGTTTTTTTTTTATTTTCAGTTGGTGTATTTCCATCATTACCCTGAAGATCTCCAGTTCATCACAGAGCAACTGACACACACACAGGACAAACAACCATTCTCACACTCACGCCTACCAGCAACTTAATGAACCCAATGAACCTAAAAGTCATGTTTTCGACTGTCAGGTTAATTGGTCTCACAGTGAACCCACACATGGTCAGAGACAACATGCAAAGTCCATACAGAGATTTGAACCCAGGACCTTCTTGCTGCACAGCAACAGAGCTAAGCAGGAGACAATGGATGGACATTTCTGCTTACCAGCTCACTTAGTTACTGGTTACAAAGATATAAGAAATGTCCCACCTTGCTTTTATTGGTTGGGCAAACGTAAAGGTAACTGAGGACGGCCTTGGACCCGATTTTGTCGTTCATTCTCTCGTACGTCGATCCATAGTCTGTAGATCTGAACAGAACAAAGAGAAAAAACAATGAGAAGCAGAAAACAGTGAAAATAATCCAAGAAGCTGTGCGTCAAACAAACTGGCTACTTTCTGGAATGCTGCCATATTGATGAAAAAGAAGAGAATATCACACCTAAAGGAAGAGAACAAACAGGATAAATGTTAGTTTGGTTGTGTACATGCAGCTTCTCCAGGGGAGTAAATCAGTGGCAGTGAAATAAGAGAAGGTTAACCAATCATCCACAGCTCCCACTAAAATGAACCATTCAAACAGCTCTGGGGACCTGACACTGTAAATAATTAATTCTCTCCTGATGACTACTATGAAATAAAATATGACGAGTGCAAAAACATGTGGATGTTCCAGAGCCCTCGGGTTTTAATAATTTAACAGTGGGAATGAGCCTGTTAGCCAGCCCAGTCCCTGGAAACTCCACATGAATCCATCATCGGTAACTACCAAATCTGCCTTCAAGTACCACATTTCAGCATCTGCAGGCCTGGTCACAGGCTTTCCCTCCTCTGTGGGTGTCTTGCCCGGGGAATCTTCTCAGTGGGGACAGAAGCTCCCGCCCACCGCTGTGGCAAAACTCCCATTTGGATTTGCAGACTGACTCACATTGCTATGCGGAAAGCTAAGATGATTCCTGTTTTTGTCAAACCCTGCTGTTTGTGCTCCTTCAGAGGGAAACGGGCTTTCAAAGAGGCCGTAACGAGGCGTCGCTCCTTCAGAGGGAACGGCGCCTGCAGTGATTACAAAGCACCGTAATGAGCCACACACAGGCAGCATCATTTCCACGTTACATTAAAGTGGGATGGGGAGTAACAATGTTAGGCTGGAGTGAGAGCTGAGAACCACACATTTTACATGGGCTCCTCTGAGTGAAACCTTTCACTGATAAAGCTCCTGCAGAAGGTTTTGAGACAGACATGGATTTACAGGTGCTGAATCAAACCAATCACTTTTACTTTCTCTGAGAAATTCTTCACCTGAGACTTTCAGATCTGTGCCAAAGGCAACGCCTACGCAAACTACAGCAGCAGACAGCCGTCTGCTTGTTTCTGTGCACTTTCAGATAGAGTCAACTAACAGAAAATGTAATTAATTGAGTAAAAGATAACCTTGGTTTTCACTGGACAGCATCATATTTACCAAAACACACATTAATATTTCTACATGATCAAAGTTATTCCAGAACTTCTATCTTTTATTTCTGAGGCTAGCGAAAAGAAAGTAAACCGAGTATTTTATAATTAGCTAGCTTACATTTTGAACTGATTTTGGTTCTTTGAGACATTAAAACAACCATCTGACAGAATATTTTACCTGTTAGATTTACTATGGCTGCGACAGACTGGCGACCTGTCCAGGGCAAACCCCGCCTCTCGCCCGGAACGTCAGCTGGAGATAGGCACCAGCAACCCTCCCGACCCCTCCAAGGGACAAGGGTGCAAAGAAAATGGATGGATGGATGGATGGATTTACTATGGAATCTCCACAATGATACATCAAAAACGATACTAGCACATCAATGAATTTATTTAATATATACATAATATTTGCCTTGCTTTAAGTTAAAGGCCTTTTTCACTTTATTTTTGCACCATTTATTTTGATGTAAGCTGATATGCATCATAATGTTTAGTTCAAACCAGAACAAAAATGAAGAACGATTCAATTTTATTTCATTTTTCTCTTAGTGTTGTTGGTGGAGGAGGCCATTAAAACAACCTCACTGATGTGATGCCATGGAAATGTTTTATTCCTTTGGCTGCTGATCTGTTTATTCCCCAGCATCCAGATGAGCAGGTGGTACAAACTCCTGCTAATGGCTTCCAACAATCCATGTAGTATAAGATTTTAGCAGAACCACAGAGACAAAATAATCTGTAAAGGAAAAAAATGTGTATCTGAATCCTAAAAAGTGCTTTAAAAACATGATGTGGTGATTATTCTTTTGCTGTTCATTAGAAAACACCCCATTTATGTTTTATCTAAATTGTGTATGCAGTTTTGCATGACTTCTCGATCGATGTCATCCAGCAGCCTCAGTTTGACAAACACAATTAAACGCTGCACAATTAAATTAAGATTAACTGAAAGTCTTTGATTCAGGCTCAGAGTGTTTTTCCAGCCAAATTCAGCCTGACCTTGTCCCTCTAATCACATCAAGTCTTCAGGGACTGACGGGTTCAATTTGACCTGAGCTCTGCTCTCAAGCATTCGTCAAATGAACAGAGGATTATCCATATTTTGTTCTGCCCTGTTTCTCTAAAGACTTAACTGCACGATTGTCTGGAAAAAATCAACCTTATAAGATAAAAATAGAAATAATGGAATGATTTCTTTGTCTGGTTTCTCTTTGGAGGTTCCTAACATAAATACATGTTTGCTTTGGTAATTTCTAAACACTAGTCTTTCTTAAGTATCCATAGTTATGTAAAAGTATGTGATGGTGTGAAAAATTGTTTCATTTTCCAACAGTGCTTTCTACTGAAGCACTGCATTGAAAAGACATAATCCATGTCATCCATGGTGGGTATATTGGACCAAAAGCCCATATTTAACTCTTAGACGTTTCAAAAGTTAAAGTAAAAACAATAATGGCTTCTGCTAACTGAAACCATGTGGAAAAAGATTTCCATACCTTCTAACAGATGCCTGGTCCCGCTTTTTGGAACATATTTGAGACAAAAAAAGCCTCTCAGACAATAACGTTTCATTTATTGTATCAGCAAACTTCATTTCCATCACAACGGAGGACACACTGTAGATTAATAAGTATTAGTGTTATTAAGTCTTGTGTGCTTCTTTTTTTTGGTCTGGTACATAAAGTGAGAAGAAGTAGTTCCTTCATTCAGCAAAGAAATTACATGAATTTTCATTTAGTAATAATTTATGCAAGAACAAAAACACAAAATATGAAGGGATTGTAGGAATTGACATCATGATTTGAGTGTTTACCATTAACCATTAACATATCATCTTTCACAACTTCTTCTGTTCACTGACTGGCCCAGTAGAAATTCAACTAGAGAAATCAAGCTCAATAAGAGAAATGCCAGACAGAGCATTCAAGGGAGATGAGAATTGAGCAGAATTGCTAAAGAAGGCAACAGTCAGGCTACGAAGTTTACAATTTTTCGTGTTGCGGCTTTTTTTTTTGTCTGCTATTAATTGATGTTTCGTCTAATATTGGTCTACAACATTTTAGCATATTTTCAAATTCACGAGATACAAAACCCAACATGAAGGAATTACATAACTGGGCTTTTGTCTGGGGGCAATCTGATATAATTACACATCTTGTAACATGGTTGTTTAAGTCTTATACTTTTAACACGAGGTGTTATGAAATTTTAACGTCATTTATAATAGAATATTTTTTATTTAAATTACTCATTACTTTGTCATCTTCCCGAATTGGAGCATGATGTGTTGCTTTCCAAGACCTTCGAAGCCTACTTCATGTTGCCAGACAGGTTCTTTTGGGTAGGCAGTAATCAGGGTTAGGGTTAAGTTCCCAATTGGTTTTCATGGATGTCTTGATAAATTATAAGTTGAAAACTGACCTTTGAATAATTAAAATTGGTAAGAGGGCAGATATTTTATGCGATGTGGTTATCAGAAAGGTTTTCTGGATAAACACTGTAAGACATTTGTACTAATGTGTGGGAAACGATTCTGTTTGTGCCTGTATGTCCCTGAGAGGACAGGGAGATGCTGCCTCACATAATTAACACGTGATTGCCACATTTATGCACGCTGCGCCTGTCAGTGGGGGGTTGTCATCCACACGTGTTCCAGTGGTCGTTTCCCCGGGAGTCGCTTTCCTCAGACGCCTTTTCACTTTGAGCTCCTTCCACTCCTCATAAAGAATGAAAGTCCCAGAGACACATCTTAATAAAACTTCAGCATGAATGTGAGTTTTTCTTTTAAAGCGTTTTCTGTTCAACACCAAAGCACTCTGAGCAAAGATGGACCCACTTTCATTTCTGATGAGACAAGCAGTTTCTTGCTGAAAAAACGTCTGTTTTGGGCTCGTTGTAAAAGATAGGAGCTCAAAAATAATTTGGTCACAATCAGTAAAAGAGATTAAGGCAAAACTGACTCAGTGTGTAACATCCGCCTCACTTTAATGCAGAATTCATACTCGGTCTGTGAGCATCAAGCCGACACTTATACCCAAGTGGGACAATAATCGATTAGAAAAGACGCGAAGGATGCTTCTCTCAACCTCTTTTCAGGTCAGAAACGCCGCCTCCCAGCTTCCACAGAGGAGAGGTTTTCATTTGTTGCTATTTGTACCAATTTAAAAAGCCAAACAGAGATGCGATGTGGTGCACAGCAGTGTGTGAACATCAAATGATTGGAATAAAAGGCAGGCAGAAATTGCATTAGGGAATGTTTGTGAGGTTTTGCCAGATGGCTGCCAATAAAGCAGAACAATTCAGAGCTGTTGTACAACATGGTTGACCATGCTCTGGGGAGACAGAGGGAAAAAAGCCATCTACTTCAAAGACTTAAAAACTCCAACTAAATCATTTCACTTTCTCAAAAATCGTACAAACAAAGCACATCACCCCGAAGCAGACAGAGGCTTCAGAGTGTATAGCAAGGCAGAACAGAGGCTGCATATCCAGGCTCGTCATTGAAAAGGGAGCATACAAAAGACCTCATCAACATTCATCAAAGGTGTAAAGATGAAAGCATCGTCAGGTGGTTGTCAGAGTCAAGGCCAAGCAGAAACAACTCAGTGGTTTGTCCTCAGAAAAAGAGTCAAAACAGAGAGAAAGGAAATGAGTTCTTACCTAACAACCCTGCAGCAGAACCGAACCCCAAGTGCAGGAACTCACTGATGCACCTAAAACATAACCCTGATCTGACCTGGTGAACCAAAGAGTCATGTGGTGGAACGAGGTCAGAGATGGATCTGCATTGTGGGCAGCAGACGTTTCAAAATGATCTCATGGTTTTCACACTAGGGGGAAACTCTGAGGCAGGACAAGGCGATGCTGCTCCAGAAACAAATCTTCCAGGCAAACCCACTCCTGGATTTGGTTCTGGGATCTTTCAGTGCCAGACAGAGCTGTCACCACAGCACCAGTGAGTTAAATGCTGTATCAAGTCATTGTTTTCAAAGACTTGATAAAAAGTAGGAATAAGAAACAACTGAATTTATAAAAAACTATAAACTTCCACGCACTATGAAATAAGTGCAGCCAACTGTTTCAGTTTTTATAGAACCAGATAAATGTGAAAAGCCATGAGGTTTAATTGTTTTAAAAGAATGAGTCTAAGCAGTGAGACGTCCAAAGGAACATGGATGAGATACAAGCAAAATGTTAGGAAAAGCAGCACTTTCCAGCTAACAGTGATCTTCCAACTGACTACGACTTGCATCTACCAAACTACAGAGTGGACAATGGTGTGAAGCACTGAACATTGGTGTTGATGGGAGAAAACTACAAGCTTCATGGGAACAAAGCAACCAGAACTCCACATCTGGAACCAGAAGCAATTAATCTGGTTGAGTTGTTCCAGCAAAGGTCTGTTGGAGATTAAATTCCTATAACAGCTAGCTAAAATTAAGCAATATTTAGACCTTACTGGCCTTGGGATGACTATACACGCCTTTATCATCTCAACAATTGATTACTGTAGGTAGCAGCTCATCCATTTTAGAATAGATATTAACATTTTACCGATTTCCAACTCTCCCAATGCTTTGGCCCAGACCTATAAGTGTCATTTACCGAGTTTCTGTGTTGGAGTTACATTCCTGAGGTTCTTTTCAAATGTGAACTGGACTGATCGGATCTCTCAGTTACAACAACCAGCTTCCTCTAGATCTACGTTCAGTCGCTGACCTTTTGATATCCAAAGGCCTAAGACTAAGATTCAGTTAGGACTTTAATACTTGGTTACCCTTTGACATTTTATTTTAGATTTATAGTTATTTATTTCTTGTGTCTGTTTTATATTATGTCTTCAGTTTTCCAAGTTGACAGTTTGGGACACATAAATAAATAAATGGAATAAATGAACGTAATGATACTGAGAATGCTGTTTAGAGTAAATAGTTCAATATATTACAGCTCGTGTCATCAAACATGTAATAATTCATGTTTTCATGTCATGTTCATGCTCTCCTTCTGCAACTAGATTTCATTCAGCTCAGCTTGCCTGATGTCCCCCCTGCCTTCTCTCTGCTTTTTAAGCTCCTCTCAGTTTCTGCCTCCTCACCAGATTATTAAAAGCCTAGTCCAAGTACTGCTGGTTTTCCAGCGTTCTTCCCTTGATGTCGTTTGTCTTCCTGTGTCTGATCATGTTCACATCTCTGGATTCACCCTCTCTTGCCTACTCCATGATGGATTGCTCTCAGCCACCCGATAGCTGGACTTTGACCACCAATTTACGCTTTTATCAAGTTGCTAGATACATTTCATCACATTGGCATCTTTGGTAGAAAGATTAGTATTTATTTGTAGAACAGAGGTAAACTTTTCCAATATCTATACTTGTTTGACTGCTTCCATTCCGTTATGGTTGGGGGTTTCAGATCTTTACAATTGACTGATTAGTTTTTCTGCAACCAATAATAAACATGTATAATAGAACTGTGATTTGAATTGAAATCCTGTTGAATGAAGGAGTCCATCAGCCACCTCTACAATCAAAGCATCTCTAATTACAAGTTTCTAAATCAGAATTAAAGAATATATTCTGAGGACTTCAGTTTTTTAATCCTAAAACATATAATGACATCCAGAGAGCATCAACATTGGACTCTTAAATATTGCTGCTGATGTGTTTTGACTGTAACTTATGAGTTTTGACAGCTTCTAACAAATGAAAGTTTGAGGATAAACTGTTCACTTGCTGCCTAATAGATCAACACTTGAACAGGTGTGAAAAGATGTTCAGCGTTATTTACTTCACCTGTCAGTGGTTTTAATGACATGAGCTATTTTATGCTACTAAACACGCTATTGGATGTAAAGCAGCCAATCCAGGAAGTTAGCATCTGTGTCTCCACTGCACATATTAAAGAATCTTATCTATATTTGGTGTTTGATCTATTAAATTATAATCATTTTGAGCTGTTTAGATCCCTTGAGTATCAGGGATCCTCTGTAGATGAAATATACATTAAACAGCTTAAATACATTTGTTTTCCTCTAAATCTCCCTAATTTATCTTCCAGTCTGGGTTTCATAGCCTCATATTCATAACCCCAGCAGTTTGGTTGTGTTTTCACTTTTGCTTCAATTATTTTCTACTGCTGTATTGTTTGACTAAAAAAGGACCAAATTTTTGTTGAAATAAACTTCACTGCACCAGAAATCCTGTTTTATTAATCTTATAATAAGTATTACTTTGAGTAAATAATTTATTTGAAAGCCTTAAGTAACTGTTGCATAAATAAGCAGCAGGCCATATAAGTGCATCTCAATAAATTAGAATAATATAGAAATTATTTCAGTAACTCAACACATTATAGATTAATTACATTCTGACTGGAGTTTTTTTCTCTTATGAATTTCTGCTTCCAGTTGAATGAAGAGACACTTGAGGTTAGAAAATTATAATAAAGTAATCAACCATATTTTAATCAGAAAATATAGGAGTAATAGAAAATATAAAACCTGCTTAAAAGTTATTCTCAAAAAATGGTTATATTCTGAAAAATGAGATGTATATTGATAAAAGGTTATCGAGTTTATAAAATGTGTGGTTTGTTCACATTGAAACAGAGAAAAGGAAAAATGAAGTTTTATTTGAAACCTTTATATTTTTTCACCCAAATCTCAGCAGCTTTAAAGTCACCAAACAAGGCCAGACAGCTACACGAGGTGAAGATCAATGCTTACTGGGTCAGAAATGCCTAAGGTGTTGACTGAACTGTGTTTGTCCACGACTTGGCCCTGCAGCGACTGGCGACCCGTCCTGAGCTTCTCTGCCATTTAGTCTGAGGCACAACAGGACGGGCTGCAGCAGCGCAGCTCAACAAGAGGAGGCAGGCGCAGAAAGGAAATGCTTGGATGGGTCGCCTGGGGCAATTAGTCTGTTACTCCCAGGCCCATTCAACCATTGGATTATGGGTTCCTCTAACCAGGCACTCCAGACTGAGACTGGGCACAAACACTGTTGTCATACTTCAGTGTTGCAAAATGTGAAGCTGCCTTTGCCATGTTGGCCCCATTTAAAGCCATTTCAGTCACTTCTTACTGAGTAGTTTTCTCTAACTCCTCGAAGAGGAGTGACCATAAAGGTTAGGATTGGTCTATCGGCTGTACGAAACATGTTCATTTCATTTTTTGCTCAAGCTCATCACTTTAAGAATGATTTAGTCTGGTCAGTATTTTGAGCTCCTTTCAGAAGGAGCTTTTTTAGGGCATCTGATGCTTTACATCCAAAAAGCTGCTTCTGGCCATGCCCCCCCCTCCCCCCCTGCACAACCAACAAGAACGCAGCAAGTGGTTTCTGGATGGAGAGTCAACGGCTGTTTTTTTTTTTTCCCAGCAGCCTTTGTACATACAGCGGTAAAACCAGCTGATCAAATATGCTGGAGCTCTGTTTGGGTTGCTAGGTTACAGGCTGGACTACGCTGGGGTTGCCAGGTAACGGGTAGGCTGGGGTTGCCAGATGAGCTGTGATGTTACATTCCAGAGGTTTTTCGAAACGGTTCATTGTCAGACACAAAAAAGCATCAACTTATTGCCAAACGTTGATGCTAAGATAAGAGCTGGATGGTTTTTATAAATGCTTGGGCTGATTTTAGAAGCAGGTCTGACTCAAATGGAAGAACAAAAACACGTAGGATATAAAGTTTGCATAATACATCTCACTCAAAGAAAAAAGTGATATACAAAGTGCTAAATTATTTCATACCCGTTCTTCAAACATTTTTGAGGCATCTATTAGTTTTAGAACATGAGGAACCAAGAATTTGAGTTTTTGGGGTTTTATGTGAGGTCAGGCTTGGCTAACAGTCCTGAACATGGAGCTGCCTGTGTTATCCTGGAGTCATCTCTCAATGTTCCGCCTAGGGAACATGGATGAGACGTTGCTACTAAAGACTCCCACATGCTCAGCTGTGTTTCACTCTGCAGAGCTCCATCCAAACTCAGGAAGGGCTCAATGTGGTCACACAAAGTTACTAATAAAGCTTTGCTGCTGGATGAGGTTTCAACTGTGTGAAAAATGAAAAATCTCTGCCAGCATAAAAGATGAAAAACAAACAAATGGATAGCAACAAACTAATGAAAATGTAATAATACAAGTAACGAATAAAACCTGTGGACGTACTTTTAATACCGACTGGAGCAAGGCACATCTCAACGAGGAGGACCGTAATGTTCAAGCTGTCAGAGTTTATCTCTGGAAAATACACTCTGAGCTAGACTCACAATAAACCTTCATACACACTCACAGGCATGCTCAGAGGTGGCCTTGCGCGCGCGCGCGCGCACACACACACACACATACACACACACACACACACACACACACACACACACACACACACACACACACACACACACACACACACACAAACACACAAACT